>VVHJ01016202.1:3653-15213 GCA_015107715.1 Tylochromis polylepis
CTAACCACTGCATCGACTGAAGTTCACCACATTATGACAGGGCGCCCCGCCTGTGTCTTTTATGTCATCATTATAGGTTTAGAGTGAGTTTATGGTATGTGTGCTATTGCTGATGCTAAAGGCTTAGGTCTCATATAATTCGGTGTCCATCCTCTGACCCTGCTAGCGTGGTAATTAACTTAAAGGGTGGTGCACGGTTTCAGTGCATGAAAACAAACAAGTTCACTTTCTGTGAGAGAAAGTACTTCCTGTTTTAGGCTGAATTCTGAGATAGAAAGAAAAAAGTTCTCCACCTATATTGTCCTGTTTGTTAAAGTTCATATTCTAAACATAGTATGCTGGTTCTTAAATTGAAATTGTGGTTTTACAACATTTTCAGTTTCATTACTCTTTGATATTTCTGTCCTGGTGACATCAACAACATACAATACAGTTCAAAAGTCATCCCTCATTTTTTTAATCTGTGAGATGGAAAATGGGAAATATAGTTTGTACAATTCTAACAAACTTGAAAGTCAATATTTTCCACAACCACTTTTATTCTTCAATCCAGCCTGAACTCTATTAGGCAAGCTTTCTTGGAATTTCTTTAAGTAGTCTTCGGGAATAGTTCTCCAGGCTTCTTGAAGGACCTTCAAAACTCTTGTTCTGCAGTTGGCTGTCTCTCTGATAGATGATCTCAGATGATCTCACTGCTTCAGTGTTAAGGTCGAGGCTCCGGGGAGACCAAACCATGACTGATAGTGTTCAATTGTGTCTATTTCTATCCAGGTATGCTTTAACTGCATTGGCAGTGTGTTTGGGATCAGCCACAGACCACAGCAGAGCTTCACTGTGTTTTACAGATGGCTGTAGACACTTACTGCTGTACCTCATTCCTGACCTCCATACAGTACATAGTGATGATGATTTATACTCCATAAGCCTTTTTGGCACTAGTTTTCAGTCTAGTTTCGTCATACCTCAGCTTTTTCCCCTGCTTCTCTTCCTTAAGAATGACTTCTTGACAGCCACCCTTCCACTGAGACCATTTTTGATGATACTTCAGTGAACAATCAACTGAAGAGTCAGATGCATCTCTCAGGGTCTGAGTCAGGTCTTTGCTGGATTTCTCTTTTTTTTTTTCTTTTTTTTTTTTTACTCAGACTTGGAGGACATTACTTCTAGGGACCATTCCTGTGCTGTGGATAGTTTTTTGGCCTGCCATGTCTTCTTTTGTACTTCACTTATCCAGTTTCCTCAATTTTTAAAGAACTCATGGCGCATCATCCTACACATGTTTTTGGCTAATAGCTCTTTCGGAGCCACCTTGTCCACAAAGAGCTTCATTTCATCCCATCCCAAGATGGGATGAAATGGCTGATGGCTGATTTGAAAAAGAATGAAAAAGCTGCAAGTGTCCAAGAAAACAAACAGAAAAAAACAAAGCATGGAGAACTATTACACAAAATCACAATTTAAAAATTGCAACAATGTCTGGCTCCTTGGAAGAAGAAATGAAGAGTGGCTCCAGACTTTTGCACTACACTGTAAAAGTCCTAAAAACTGATCTAGTGTGCTAATAAGACAGATAGACTGTAGGTTCCAGCTTTCATTCTATTTCAAATAAAAACAAATATAAGCACACTTGCAACATTCTTGATAACTCAGTGGAGGGGAGTGCTATTGGTCATATACCATATGAGGGCTCATTCCTAAAGAGCCAAGCACAACTTCCTCTCCCAGTGACCATGTGGACTTCTGTGACACATCAGCTGCTTAATTGTGGTGTAATCTGTATGATACCACTGAACTATGAGAGCGTGGGATTATGTTTCGGGGAAACATAATGAACAGCTTTCCTGGCACACAGAGGCAGAATTACTGTATAAAAATGATGTTATTTCACTGAGAAGTTGAGCTGTTATATTAAAGTGAGTGCCACAGCAACTTAAGGCATTTCGAACTTAATTGTTTTTGTCTGTGAGTTGTTTTGCTTCAGGATATAGAACTAAATTAACCTGAGTGGGGAAGGACTAATTGGAGCACTGTCACGAAAGGCTTCGGGTTCAGATATTTAGTTCAATCCGCAGCATTTTACTGATTCAGCAACAATTCTGTAAAATCTTCTTCACTCCAAGGCTGTTTCTCATTTGTATATTAGTTTTTGGAAATATCCTGTGGTTTTTTTTTTTCTATTTTAAACTACCTGGTTTCCAATTTGAGAGCTACATCAGTATGTATGTCACTATGTATCCACTCACCATTCAGTATAATATCTGCTCAAAGTACTAATTATGAACATTTGAGAAATATTGCATGTGAATTTTATTAAATGCATCACATATTTAGTCTTTTAGAATAATAATTGTATTTCTTAATATTGGAAGTTTTCCCAGTACAAGTGGAATGAATCACACTTTTCACCTTGAGGAATTAGTCACTTCTGTTCAGACATGCCTACACAGAATGATGGGAATGAAGTGAGAGGAGACCTTTGTTTTTTTTAATATGTTTTCCAAGTTGTGCTTGTAACACGGACGAGATCAGAAGAAACCACTTGCAACTCTCTCAGGCATTTTGGGGGCAATGCATTGTCATATGTAATGTCACTTCATCTCGGGGTTTTCAGGAACAGAACAAATTCATTCTGTCATTTCTGTGCGGCATCCATGGAAACATTTGCTCCAGGTATGACCTTTGGCTAAGTTCAGGCAAAGTTCACTTGGCTGTTTTCTTGGGTTGCTTTCATGCCCTGTATTGCTCCCTCTACTCAGCTTGTTAGGTTAAAAGCAGAACAGCATGCTTGGGGCTAGCGTTCTTGGATGGATGCATGTCAGCGATGAAATGGATACTGGATATGTGTGCGTGCTCGCATGTAAGTTTGATTTACATTAAGTTCATCCAAAGACAAACTGAACATTAGCTGCTTTCCATTGAGCTAAGAAACTCATTTCATTTACCTCTGAGTAGCTTAATAGTTAAAGGGCTCTTGCTTTTTCCAAGACACACACTTACGTTGACCTACATACCAGTCATCTTAGTAGATATTAAATAATATAGTTACTGTTAAAAAAAAATGAAAATGAAAAATGAGAAAGACCATACCATGATCTGAGGACAACAGAGTCCTAGTTGCAAAAATACAAAAGTTTTGTCATTTGTTTATTTGCAGAAACAGATAATGACAAATGCTAATCCCTTTTAATCCCGGTATAGGCTCTGAAATCAAAAAAGATGTGTGAAATGAAAGTGAATGGCGTGACTGCAATGCAGCATCACTTAATTCACACAGGTGCTGTTTACCCACGTTACACAGAATATACATTTCTCTCACTGGCCAGAAATATAATGAATAAACATAGAGGCAATATTTGAAACTGCACAACTAGCTTGGTGGGGAAAAAAGTAAAGAGATCATCTTAATTCGGTCTTTAGGTCATGGCATTTGTACATTCATTATTGTATGATTTCAGCAAGGGCAGTGATTTATGACTTTTTTTTTTTGCAATATGAATCTTGAATATCAGACTTACATACATTATCTTGTTGAAGAATAGCTGATTCCAACATATTTGTTTGTTTGGATGCTGATCAATATTTAATCATTGCGATTTGAAGAATTAAAGAATTTAAAATATCATTAAATACTTTTCAGGCATTTCATGTAGGTCTACATGTAAACTACTACTACTGTAAACAGTAGTATGTGCTTGTCTCAAGCAAATAAATCAGCGCCATGGGAGAAATATGTGAATGCAAGTGAGCATATTTCTGTGTGTATGTGTGAGAGTGAGTAGTATAAAAGATGCAGTATAGAGTGAGAAAAAGTGTATTTGTGTTTTTCTGAGAGTTGGAAAACAAATTGAGTTAGGGGAGATAAAAGACTCGGTGCCAATTTTCCTACTATGGTCACGCTTACATAATGTTGAGGGAATTGCACAGAATCCTTTTAAGGTGTCAGCTAGAGTGGGGTATAACATCATTTACTGGAAAATTGAGAGCTCACACATGCACACACACACAAACACATACATTCTGAGTCAATGTAGGTAAACTACAAAGGTAGAAACTAATCTGTATTGTATAGAATTTTTGCAGAATGATGTGGACTGATGCACACAGACTCAATTATAATGTTAAGAGGAGTTTTAAATTGGTTTGCAGTTTAACAGTATACCTAATATGAAGCACACATTTTGGAGTTTACTAGACTAGGTTCACACTGTTTAACGTTCAAAAAACCCATTCTGTTTTCCTTATGCAGCGCATTACTGGAGCGCTTCTTTTTGCCTGATGTCTGAATTTCTTTCTTTTCTCTCTGCCTCCTTGTGCATCCCCTCAAAGTAAAGAAAAAAGTCCAGTCCAAAGAAAACATTGGTTGTATGGACTAAGCCAGATTCTGTGAGTTTAGATGCAGCCAAATCTGTTGAATTGCATTTTAAAACCAGAATAAGGCCAAGGATATAGACAACCAGTGCACAATGTATTCATGCAATGGTTTGACCAAATAATTTGCATTGTAACTGTTTACCATTTGAAAATGCTAAGTTGCACAATGGCACAAACGAGTGGACTGGGGGAGTATGTTCATTCTGAGAATACCAAAGCAAGATCTCTGTACACATGCGATTTTTGAATGTTTTATTGACATGTAGTGTATTTGTACTGAGTTGAAGGGACAAGAAGAGCAAATAGGAGCAACAAACTGATGATGTACTACTTCCCAAAATAAATGGATGAATAAATAAAACCGATGCTGACATCCAGTGTAGTTACAAAAAATGTGCTGCAGTATAGCTGATCATGATTGCTTTAAAAAGTTTGTGTTTAAGGAATTTGCTGTGGATGGAGTCAAAAATATGGACCGATAAAACATTACACAAAAGCATTAAAAGCAAAATTTGCACATCAGTGTTTTAATGTATAGGTGATAAAAGACATTTCATGAAAGAGGAAGCAGACTAGAACAGGCAGCACACAGTTTGTTCTCAGCAAGTATTTCATATTTTCTTCCACCAGTCATTGCTCCCTAGTTTCCAGTTTCTTGCATCTCTCTACATTTTAGCTAGGAGATTTATTACTTAGCCTACTGAGTTTGTAAAAATGTTCCCATTTTTCTCACCAATGGTATAGCCCATTAGGCATAGCATCACCAAGCAGCTTATTTCACTTCACAGCAAGGACTCTGATCAGGACAGTGTAATACTTGGGGAAGTTCAGGCTACTCCCCAGATTACTTTGCCCATGTCGCTTTATTCAGCATGTTTGGTGAGGGATTCCTGGCTTAAACTGAGATTGACAAAGGTTGAAACCTTATTGTCTGAACCCTTCAGCAGAATGCCATTTTGGAGTCAAAAGTGCAAATTCTTAAGTCTGATAAAGGATGTTTTTCAGGACTAACTGTTTGTTGGCAATTCAGTTTCAATTAGCTTTAAAAAAAAAAACTCATTTGTAATCCACTTTATGTTTGCTTGGTGGTTGCTGTAGCATTGCTTTGTTTGATGGTTGACCAATTATAAACCATACCTGCCAGGAATTAGTTGAATAAATGAATTACAAGCATGTGGGGGAAAAAAACTACATACACCTTTACTGTGCTAATCAAATGTTCTAATTGATCACCAGCAAGTATTCAGAATCATTCAAGTGTGTGTTAATACAATGCCAAAAAGTGGAAATCCCAGCAGTTCATTCCCAAAATCAGATTGTCAGATTGTGCAATGCTCAGAGAAAACACCCAAGGGCCTCAGTTAGCATGTTAAATGTTCTTAATGGTGTAATAAAAAAAAAATAAAGATAGTTGTAAGTAAAGTTTATTTATTTATTTATGAAGTGCTTTTCACAGACAGTCAAAAAGCCCTATATACAAAAAGAGTAAAATAAATACAAATATTAAGTGCTATAGCCAATATAAAGATATGATAAGACACAATAAAACAAACATGTTGTTTAAAAATAAATACATTTCTCAACACTAAGCCTGTTTAAACAAAAAAGTCCACAGAGCCAGCTGAACATAGCTTTAGTGGCAGACTGTTCCACAGACTAGATGCCACAGACTGAAATACATTAGCACTTTATTTGTAAAGCAATTTTAAAAACAACAACAACAGGGCTCTGCAATGTGCTGTACAATAGCACCAAACATATAAGACAAACACAGGCCAAAGGGTAAAAGAGCTGTAGAAGTTAAAGTATAAAGAATACATTAAAAAAATCACTTAAACTCACAGTCGGTGTCTCACACTGGGTCGAAGGCCAGGGAGTAAAATTGTGGTTTTTAAATGAGATCTTAAAACAGCGTGAAGGAGCGATGGCAAACCATTCCACAGTTTTGGAGCCACAAGGTCTGTTGACCTGAGAGAATGTGATGGGACATACTGTACAGGTGCAGCAGTTCAAACAGGCAAAATCTGTCACAAACCTTAACAGAACTGAAATGCACAGCATCATGGTGAAAATCAAACACAGCATATCAGCACAAACACCTCATACTGACTGTCAAGCACGGTGGTGTTTTGTTGCCAAAGGAACCTGGGCAACTTGCAGTCATTGCAGTCATTCACCATGAACTCCACTGTATATTTTAGGGCGAAATGTGAGGCCAACTGTCCAACAGCTAAAACTTGACCCAAACTGGGTCATGCAACAGGACAATGATCCCAAGCACAGCAGCAGATCAACACCAAAATGACTAAAATAGAATCAAGTTGTTGCAAACCAGAGCTCAATGCATTTGAAGTGCTGTGTAGAAGCTACCAAGTGATAAAGTGTACTTAGTTTTCATAGGACTGCATAGACATCTGTAAAAATGTTCTTTTTCCAGTGGAAACATGCACTGTCATGTCAGAAAGTCATTTTGTTTAACTAAGAGAAACTTCAAAGGTTACTATATAAAGGAGAAAGTTCCAGATGTTTTGACGTCACACCTCTGTTTCTTGTTTCTGGTTTAGACAGGGTGTACAAATAAGGAGGGAGTCTATTGAAAGCATGAGAGAGTATGCTGTTGAGATTTGAACCAAGGCCAGTCATGTAAACAATAGTCCCGAGAGTGAGAACTCAGCAGCCCATGACCTTCCATCACTTTGGAGTGTTTATGCTTTTCTACAAGATTATATTCAAGTATTTATTTGCGTGCTTTCCTGCATGTGTCTGCATTAAATGCAAGCATCTGACAAATTTTTATCTACATGTATCATAAGTGTATCATAACTTTGGAAAGCTCGATTTTACTCCCACGATCCATTCAGAGGTGTTTTTGTCATTTCTTTCCTATGCATGAATGCTCCAGATATAGGTTACACGTTTCTTTGGGCTTTAAAATTTATAACTTTAACCACATTAAGAGCAGAGTCTGGTGTCTTACAACCCATAAAACAGACTTTTGGACATGCAGCTGGCCCAGGTTTTTGCTGATGACAGGCAGAAAGTGAGATGATTTTACCACTTGCAAAAATGATGCTGCCCACAAAGTATTCTAACTACACTTGCCCTTTCTTCTTCTTTTGTTTCTGCCACTCATGCTTTGCCATGGCTTCCTGGATACAGATAAAGGATAACGATTCTAGTACTGTTCTCTCTGCAATCCTTTATACTCGCGTTGCTTCACCTCCAGTAAAGGAATCTCTGGTGGTTTTAACCGTTGATGTTCTTCCTAGTATTCACAAGTGACAAGTATAGAAATTGAACATTGTTTCTGATACTGTTCTTGTTTCCCTTTTATCATGGAGCTTTATAATTAAAACATATTATTGTGAATGTAAACAGAGTCTTAAAATGAATGCTAATGGGCTTGCAGTATCTATTTGCGTTTAAAACATCTGTCCTGCAGCCTGTTTTCCAAAACATGAGATAAAATGCTCGAGGGACAACTTTGTTCTTATTAACACAACCTGATGGCTGTCCATGTGTTTTGGGTCTCATTTACTTTTTGCTTGTTAACCTTTTCAGATCACTTGCCAGCCTTTAAAAGCAAACATTTTTACAGTCCTACTGCAGTTTGATGTGTTACAGCTTTTTTTTCTATGCTCTTCTGCTACATGGGGGAAAAAAAGTATGTCTTCCTAAACCCTCCCCCCTTTGACTTCCTGGGAGGAGTGTACTGTGCAAAAGGAAGCAAGACTGGATGAGGGGGAGATGAGTATCAGAGAAGGAAGGGTAGAGGAGATGACACAGCTGGGGGAAGGGAGTAAAGATGAACCAGGGTTACTACTAAAGGTCTTTTTGTCATCAGACTGGACTTGTGATGCAAGGTATCTATCCCATGTCTTCTAGTAATTACTATTTGCATTGTTATTTATTTTTCAAGAGAGACGTTTAAGATGGAGAAGTAAAAACTTTCTAAATGCAAGACAAGTGATCCTTGAAAACACTTCTGCGGTGTAAAGATATGTCTTCTTTAATACGCAATCATTTGTTATTGCTAAGCTTTTTATCTTATATTATTGCATATGTGCAAACTGCACAGTCCTAAAGATTTTTTGTATACTTTTGTATTGTATGCTATGGTATATCATAAGGACACTTAATTTATTATTCTTATTTGTCAGCATATCCTGTACACAGATATTTTTGTCACCTCCAGTTGTTTAGTTTCATTTCGTTGCAGTAAAAAAGCAACTTTTAGGAGGAAAGGAAACGTTCTAAAATCTATGGGAAAGTTGGTTTATTTCAGTCAGGTAAACAATATACATGGTTTATGTTGTTTACCTAACTGAAAACCATTTAGGAAAAAGACAAGAGTAAAAAAACAGCACTATATAAAATAAAGCAAAATACACTCCAATATGGCGCCAACTATTCTGATTCCATTAATTTAATGCTGTTAAATTACTTTTGTGAGTTGTATCGGTCAAGCTAAGACAGGGTGTCAGTGAGCATTTCAGTCTCACAAAAAACAATTTTGCAATCAGAAAAATCCTACAAAGCAAAATATACATGCAGTAATTCTTTAAACCAGCACTAAAACATCCTTTTATACAAACCGGAAAATTACATCTGCGGCTATAGGTGCAAAAATATATTACAATATAAATATAATACATTATACATTACTGACTTCTTAATACACTCTTACAAACTCACTGGCCTCTGTTTAGAAAACCTTGGGGGTTAATATGATTTTGCACACATTCAACATTCTCAACATTTCAGTACAAATGCAAAACTCACGAATGCATTTCTGTGGTTTTCCATTAGGCCCAATAGTAAAGCTTTTTTACTGCCCTAGTGGAGCAGTATTTAGTACGACATATTGATCTTGGATTCTAACAGGCACGTCTGGCTAATTGCACTTTAAAAAGGTTTCCCAGATCATACAAGAGCTGGCTCCAAGCACAGTCTGCCTCATCATATAGCACTTCCTAAGGACATGAAGGATTTAATTGTTTAGTGTAGTTACCTTTTGTAAAGGGTGCAGTGACTTGTCTCAGTTTATGTATCTTCAGTTTTCTGTGGCAAAAACATGTTGCCACAGTTTTTTGGGTTCTACAGCTCTTAATGTGCATCCACTTTATTAATGCTACACAAGAATTGTGAGATTAAACAAATATTATAAAAATTCAAAAAGGACTCAGATCTTAGTTTCATGGGTGATTTATAATGGTTTCCACCACTCGTGCAAACATCAAAGCACCATCAAAATATTCATCTGAGTTTTTTGGGGGGGGGTTGATAAATGAGGAAATAATTGGTGTACTGAAAACTGATTTCATGATCTCCTTTTAGGCAGTGGCAGAAGCAGAGGCATTTTCAGCACTAGGCATTATGTTGTCCTAAACTAGTTTGAAGGATAAATTTGATTCTTTACAAGATTACTGCATGAAAGCAGGCTAAAAACAGGCACCTGTTTGGTGTTTTTGTGGTTCAGTTATTTTCATTCCTAACAAGCGACCAGTCTGTGCCCAGTTGGCACGTGAAACTATGCAGGACCTCTATGCCCACTTGGCCAAAGGTTAGACTATTTAGATTGTCTTATTGTTTCACTTTAATACAAAGGAAAGTCTTGAGTACAGAAGCAGTTAACCTAGTTCTTTTGAAGCAGTGCTGTAATTACGTTGTCTTCCTGCCTGTTAAATGTTCTGTGCATTACAGTGTGGATTGTTATGATTTCAAGTGTAGAAGCAAAACAATAGCCTAAAGGGAAATGAATGGACAAGTGGAAGAAGAAATTTCCTTATGGGGGAAAATCCCGCAGCCACAATTTAGTTTGTACAATTTCTAGTCATTAAAATTGTAAGTGTCAATACAATGATCACTCACTGCTGCCAATAATAGACAACTGTCTAGGACAGCTTTTAGTTTTATTCTGCTGCATTTTAGTGTCAGTACATGCTAATAACAGCATCAGAAGCTTTTCTCTTTTAAAAAGTTGCATAATTCTCTGTCTTGTCCTTTATTGTCTTTATTTGTCTTTTTTTATTTGTCTTTTTCTGTTGCATTTCCATATATCTTCCTCCTATGATGCATCTTCTTAAAAGCTACTACACAAGTACAACACCAAACAGTAAAACAGTTTATCTATCTTAAACTGACTGTTCAATGATAAAAGGTCTCAAATTGCTCACAGGAAGTTACACCCATAGTGTGGTATGAGCATGTATAACAAAATTCTGATGGTGATACAAAATTCTACAGGATTCACTGACATGTTTTATAAATAGTGCCAAAGAACTTGAACTGAGAAAATATACCAGTTTTTAGAAAAGATATTAGCTCATTTTGATTTTGATGGCAGCAACGCACCTCCAAAAGGATCGGACCGGGCCATGTTTACCACTGTTTGGCATTCTTTTAACAACAGTCCATAAACGTCTGGAAACTGAGGGGACCAGCTGCTGGATTTTGGGGAGAAGAATGTTGTCTCATTCTTGTCTGATGTATTATTGTGGCTGCTCAATAGTCCTGGGACTGTGTCTTGATGCTCCAAATGATTTCAGCCGGTGAGAGATCTGGGCTGCAGGAGGCCATTTCAGCACCCAGACTCTTCTGATATGAAGTGATTCTGTTTTAATAGCTGTATTATGTAGTTTACCATTGTCTTGTGAAGATATGCAAGGCCTTCTCTGAAAAAGATGTTCCTGATTGCCTTTTTTTCTCCCCATCCCAACGTTTTTAAGACATGTTTGTGAAAAGGACCGCAAATACACACCGCCCGTGGTTACTGCCTCTTTATTGCTTGTTTTCCACACACACTCTTTGACAGTCCTTTTCTGTGCTTTTCACACACACTATTGACAGTTCTTTTCAGTTTGGCACCCACTCGTGCAGCTTCTCTTCTGCACTCCAACACACCTCTCCCACACGTTCAGAGGTAGTAACCCGCCAGCCCCAGGAACCGTCTCACCTCCTTTCTTGTCTTGGGGCGCGGGCAGGATGCAATAGCTGCTGTTTTTTCCACCTGCGGACACACCTGCCCGCCCCCCAAATGGTACCCCAGATACTGTACCTCCCTCCGTCCAACCGCAAACTTCTTCGGGTCGGCCGTGAGCCCCGCCTGCCTCAGGGACTCCAGGACCGCGGCCACCCGCTGCACATGCTCCGCCCAGGTGTCACTATGGATGATCACGTCACCCAGGTA
>VVHJ01016205.1:4661-21722 GCA_015107715.1 Tylochromis polylepis
TACCACCAGGAAAAAAAAAAAAAAAAAAAAGACAAAAATAGTTTTTTAATATAAAGATTAGAACAATACAATCTTATCAGTAACAATGCCATTTTAAGTTCCCTGATATAGTGCAAAAAACGTATATTCATTGTAAAATGTATCTATCATGTATTTATGACTTGTTGGTCTAGTTGATGCTGTACTCTTCTCGGCTTTAAGAGAAACGTAACCATTTTTAAACACGAATTGTTATCCTGTTATATTAACACTGTGTGTTTTGTTGTCGCTTTAAGACAATGGTAGCAGTCATAAATATATCTCACGCGTGTTCACTTTTATTTACAGTTAAAAACCCTCGGACCTGTGACTCACAAAACGATGGCAGTCAGCAAAGTGAAAGTGACTTTATTAGCAGAATGAAAGGATGTTTTGCACCGACTAAGCTGGTCTCAGAAACCTCAGAGGCCATCTGTGCAGTTCAGGACCAGCCGCTTTCTTTTGATCAAACTCGGCTGGCAGTGGCCGCAGCTTCATTCAGAGGAACACCAGCTCAGCCTAGTTCCTCTCAAACGCAGAGTCTTGCCAGGATCCTGCAGTGTGGCTTGCCAAATCTTAATAATTCCCTATCAAGACAAATATTTTCAGAGACGAGCAAAGACGGGGTATCACAGACTGTTGGGCAGAAAGCTGCCTTCCAAGAGAATAACTCAAACTGTGAAGCAGCAGGGGGGATACCTGGGAAGTCATCCAACACTGGGACAATGGAGGAAAGGACTGGTCATGTCTTGGGACTAGACTGTTATTCTTCTTCTGATGATGACTCTGACACATAACTTCTTTTATCTATTGTATATTTTGTAATACAACGATTTATTGAAAACTCTTTCATGTCCTGTGTTCATTCAGCACATCCATTCAAAGTTTATATTAGCATATAAATGTTTGTTGTCATATATTGTCATAACAATAGCTTCATTTATGAAAACTATGAAGTATTATAGGGCAAAGTTACAAAACCCGCTGTGTAAGGAAATTGTATGTTTCCAAAAAAGATGAGTAATGTCGCTGATTTCAGGTAGAGAAGTTCATTGTCATTTTCAGGCACTACCGTGCGTATTCAGTCATCCTGACCACATCGACTTCCATTATGCAACAGAAGAAGAACGTGTGAGAAGCCAACTAATTGACAGAGTTACTTGCTGATTCAGTGATTCATTTTAGTCTTCCCTTTCAGGTTATATTAACTGGAGCAGCAGCGTAGACGGGCTGGTTAGACCCCAAAACCCCACCCTCCCACCTAACCCATTCTTTGCTGCTAAAGCTGTTGCTGCTGTTGCTGTGAGGACCGCTTTCAGCATGACACTTCTGGGAAACAGATACATCAGCTTGTAGACTGAATGCACTCTGTGCAATTTATGGTTAAGTGTGACGTAGTTGCCATTTTAGTTCGAACCTATTGCACACTGCATGGTGGAGTTCCCACTGTCTCTGCATGAACTTGGAGAAATGAAACAGTTGTGGACAGGACTGAGGGCTTGCGCTGAACTGATTAAAATACCAAATAACAAAAAAAGGAAAAAAAAACAAAACATACAGAATCTAGACAATGGACGTTATTGTTTAAATTCACAGCTGATGTAAATCGTTTGCTTCGGTGCAGGTCTAAATGCCTTGCAGCCCTCTGAGCGGCAAGGTCGAAACTCAAAAGATACTTCTTTTTTGTGTCCCAAAAGCCCACTAATAAGGGTTACTTGTGCTTGTAAGCAGAATTTCATGATTGAAAGATAAAAGCTGATGGAAACTGCTGCACCCACATCACTGAGATGGCAGGCGCATTGCTCCATATCCTAGTAAACCAACCCAAAATGTCAGTAAGACCACAACGCTATTAATGATGTACTGAGCAGGGAGGGAAGCGGTGTGTTCAGCTTTCCTGGAAGCCCATCTCTGAGGTATTGGTTGGGGTTGAGTCTCTCCTCTGAAGTGTCGTTGTGTCACTTGCTGTCAAGTTTTCACAAGCAGAAAGCCAGTGCAGAGACGTGCGTTCTTTTCATGTGGCAGCACAATCATCCCACCAAGAATACTCTGTGTGCTATTGAAACTGCTGTATCACTGTTTACTAACAGACTGTGTCTCGTTAAGACTAAATCAAAAGAAAAATACCATTTGATAATGATGAGTTTATCCTCTAAAACAATTCAGATTTGTGTGACATCTCTCTCTGGTTCAAATTTCAAGTTTCAATTTGTCAAACCTGAAAGGCCTGTAAAGAAGCTCAAAGTTAAAAGTATGTCACCTGGACAGCTAGATTTTTTTTTTTTTTTACACTTTTCAAACATCCAGGGCATGTGACTGTAGTTGCTCAGTTTTACCTTTTGTGGAATTTGTGATAAAGTTTCATAGAAGATGTGACTTGTAAGGTGGTTAGTGAGGTGAGGGTCATCTGAAACCTCTAACTTCCTTTCTTTTCAGACTCAGTTGCACAGTACACTCATATAGTTTACCTAGTTAGCATAGAAAAGCCAAAATGTTGGATAAGGTTTAAACCATAAGTTAAATAACTATATTAAAATAAATAAATTTTAAAGAAGCAACTAAGGAGGGGTTAAAATTTTCATGTAAAATTACATGCTCTCTTCAATGTGTGGGAGGGTTGTGGGTGGTGAATGCCTTGACAGCTGAAGTTTCTTTTAAGTCAGAGGTGCTCAGACAGAAGCACACACCTCCTTTTTGCAGAGGACATAGATGCACACATCTGTCACACATCACAGATCAGTGGTATGGCCTGCACCATGAACTTTGAGCAGAACTATCCATTTCCACAGGTGTTTCTTGTGGATGGAGGAGGAGGAGGACCGCAGCAGTCTGCTCAGCCTCCAAGTCTTATACCCTGCTGGTCCTTCCCGCCTGCCCAGGAGAGAGTGAAGAGCCGTGGGAAGAGTAGGGGCTGCATGGGAATCAGCCCCGGGCTGGCATTGGTCGTGCTGTTTCTGTTCCTGCTCGTGTTTGCAGCCCTGGGATTTGAAGCCTTTAAAATTTCCAGGATAGAGGACCAACTGAGGAACAGCGATGGAGAGGTGAGGACTAACATGAAAGATTCCTAAGAATGAACAAATCCAATGATCTGACAGTGAGTTAATGAGCTAATGATTAGGGCAATCAAGAAAGAGATACGGTAATGATGTGATGACTTTTAACAAAGCAGTGAAGTAAGTAACATTTGCATTATGTTTGGTTTTGGTCTTTTAGATGTGTTAATGGGTGCCACGCACCAAAAGTGAAAAAGGTGACTTCTGTTACCCATGCATAGAGGGGGAGTGATGGGGAGGTGTAAGGTGGGAGAATGGAAGAGTAGCTGGAAAGTTTAGCAGACCAGCAAAGTTTACTAATTAATTATCTGTTCGGTTTGGCACTGGTTACAGATGTGTTATATTTTAGCTATGCTTTGACATTTAAAAGGCAAACCAAGGGCTTGATTGTTCCATCTGTGGTCACCAGTCCAGTGAGACAGGATATCCTCTCTCTGCTCTGAGCAAGTCTTAGAAGTAAGCACTGAGAACGTCTGTGATGTGGTATTGAAAGTTCAATGTCACTTGTGTTTTACTGAAGGTGAACCAACCAGCGGCTGAGTTTATTGTACCCCAGAAGCAAATCGGTAGGTCTCTATCATCATGCAGCTTTTTTGCCCATTAAAGGCTAAGAAAGGATGATGTGACTCTAATCTGTGTGTTGTTTCAGGTCTTGATGAATCTGGCCTTAATGGACAAGACAAAAGCAAAAGAGCTGCAGCACATGTGATAGGTATATGTCTTTTTTAAATTTAAGCCATGCTCTTTGGTTTTTCAAAAGTGCACATTTGTTAACATCAGATCTTTCATTTGGCAGGGCGGATTGAGAAAACAGAGCACCCTGAGACTTTGAGATGGAATTCAAAGACGGGTCAGGCATTCACCTCCGGAGCAGTGGTTTATCTCACTGCAGATGGTGGTCTGCAGGTCAATGAGACCGGAATCTACCACATTTACTCACGGGTTGAGTTGATCTTTAAGCAATGCTCCCTTACTTCATCATTTGATCACACTGTGTTTGTGAGGAGAACGGCACATACCCCACCTCTGACTTTGATGAAAGCCCACAGAGCGGGTTTCTGCCCTCAGCAGACGAGCTACTCGTGGACCGCAGAGAGTTACCTCGGCTCGGTCCAGCTCCTGAAAAAATATGACAGAGTTTATGTGAATGTCTCCCACCCAAGTTATCTTAGTCACTCGCATTATGGCAACTTCTTTGGTCTATACAAAATCTGAAGAATTTGGGGTGTTGGGCTTTGTGTTTTATACTGAAATTGTACACAACTGAATGTAAACGGCTCAGGCAGAAGTGAAACTTACTCATTACTTGACTTGACTGATATATTGACTGTCATTTCTATCATATACAATAACTGCACTTGGCATAATATGGTCTATAAAGGTAAAAACAGGAAATAGTGCACATGCTCGTTAATGGCAGCTTAAAAGAAGCAGTGACATTAAATGAACCCTTTTACACATGCAGAAAGAAGTATTGTGTGTTTTGTTGATAATGGGAGAGTCACTTAACACTAAAGTGCTGATTTAATGTCAGCATTTTCTAAGTATTTATTATGGTTTTGATCTAAATATGTGTCTATAAAACGAATGTTGTTATACTTAAGTTTAAAAGTATATACAGATAAAGTATATACACTCCTATTTTCTTTCAACAGGAGATGAAAGAACAAACAGACTTGTTAATAAATAAATAAAGTATTTCCATTTGACATCTGGTGTGTGTGAGTAGTCTGTCTTATGAGGAACACCTACATGAGTTTTGAGTGTGACCACTGGAAAGTATTCACATGAAGACACCAACACGCGTTTACTACTGATAATGACCTTCATTTCCATATATTCCACTCAGATTCAGCAGCAGTTTAACTCTTCAGGAGAACCAGCCAGTCATTAAAAGTTACTTTTCCTGCTTAATTCTCAGTTTTATAGACAATTTAGAGACCACACTGCAACTGTACTTGCATTTTTGCAACTTTTTTTTCAGTTTAGCACCCTCATTGCTCTGTTCTTTTTCTGTACACCACAAACACACATGTTAGTAGATGTGCGAAAATGCAGCTTGGGCACAAATGAAGGGACAAAACTGAAACAGGGTTGACGTGTTTCCTTCCTGTAAAACTATCACGAGGGTCGTGCATGCATGCATCCTGATTTATGTGATAGACTCTGCTTGAAAAAACATTTGTACACCTGTGAATGAGACCTGGCTAATCTTTTGAAACATTTAGGTTTTTGTTTTTTTCAGATAATTTGGATTAAACTATCTTAGTAGTTACTGTTTTCACAGTCTTGAATGATCAGCAAGAGCAAAAATTAAACACGTGAATAGTGGTCTGGACAGAGTTGATATTTTTCATACACTGTGCTGTCCTTAAAGGAAGTCTACAGTTGAGCAAGTAAAGTGCATTTAATTGTGTCTCTTTTGCTGTGCTAAACAAATTCAGCGTCATTTAGCAACCACGTCTGTTCTACTTTGCTGAGGCCTCACATCCAGATGCAGCTTTACTGAGTTGTCTAGAAAGCGTTATTAAAACCACTGCTGTGAAGGTGTTCAGCGTTTTACTCATCAGTATAAATCTGCCTGGTGAAGTCTTGGTCTAGGCTTGTGGTTTCATCTTGTTCCAATATTCACTGTTTATAATCATCACGATACTGGCTGTTGAAAGCAATACTCTATACTAAGTCTCGCTTTTGCCTCCAAAGCCCTCTAAACCTCTGAAGGCAGAAATATAATTGCTGCACTTTATAACACAAATCCAAATTGTGGCCTTTACTGCACAATCTTTGTTGCACACACATTTCACTGTGGTGGCCCTGCAACTGACATCTTTACCTTTAAGCTTTTGTAACTTTGCGTAAGAAGTTGCAAAACAAAAAGAGGCATAAAAAAATGAGTTCCTCAGTAAGACTTGATCAGAACCTTATATGTCTGAAAACTAGATTAGATAATATGCGGCAGAAGAGTGGTATATATCTATATATAACTAAGTCACAAGATCAAACTAAAAGATAAGCTAAGGCTAAATCAGAAAAGCCTATGCTTGTGGTTGCTCCCTACCTGAGCAAAACATCCCCTGTGGCTTTTAGAACCACCAAAGAGCTGACACAAACATGTTGAAAATTAAAGTCAAGTAGATGACTAGAAAGATTAAAAATGTATTTACCACCCATACAGAGTTTCTGCTTTATTTATTGCTATTATGAACTCTCGCGCACTGTCACTGTTCTACTTTTCTTATGCATACTGGTAGTGACGCGATGTCTTCCAAATAAGTGCAAGAGATCAAAGGATCGAAGTTACACTCTCTGTGCCAAAGGTTTTACCAAAGCTGATGTGAAGTAAGGAAAGAATTCTGGCCAATTTAGAAATGTTTTAGGCGCCAACTCACAGAACAGCTTCATATTAATTGAACTTGTACGTTGAGATGTATTTATGCAAGTAACAAGGACTCTAAATGCTCTTCTGAGTTTTTTTTAATGATTGAATAGGGAAAAAAAAAAAAAAAACTGTCATTACCCTTTTCCAACCAAGCTCTACCCACTTGACAACACTGAGTATCCGACTGAGTTTCAGATGGAATACAGAGCGTCACGCCGACCTTCACGCTTTATCACCATCAACCTCACTGTTCTCTGCAGTTCCAGAGTCTTGAGATGAGTGGAGTTTTTATTGTAGTGGGCATGGTTTTGGAGTGCTACGTTCAACAAATACGCAAAGGTGTGATTTCGAGTCTCTCTCTCTTTTTTTTTAATTTCTCTTACATTAGGGTGATACTCTATAACCCATGATCTGTCATAGTGATAAAGAACAAATGAAAAACCTGAGATCTTATTCATGAAGTGAATTTAAATGTGTGAGTAATTGCTGCCTGATGCATCACTTCATTAAAGCTTCAGTTCGTCGCCTCACCATTTGTGTCACCAACTGTCCCCGTTTCCAAAGCCTAAGAATCTTTTTCAAAGCACAGATTACTTTCTTCATCATATTTTTAGTGCCACATGCAAGACCTTGATAAGCAGGGAGGCCGGGGGGCTGCAGCACCCCCTGTCGCAAAAGGCAGACATCACAGCACCCGTGCAAACGCAAAAACAGTAGGTACTGTAGATAAAGATGCTGAAACACGTCCAGTGGTTATTTATTTATTCATTCTTTACAAGAAATTATGTTTTGATTAATAGGTAAAGCTACTTTTTTCCCTCTGTAAAACATCTGGTTCAAATAACGTTACATACTAAACACCAACTACAAAGTTAGAAGGGCATCAGATTAAGGACTTTCATCCCCCTGGAAATTCTTGGAATTTTCCCCTCATCTGAGTATCATTCTCCAATTTGGGATCAAAAACATGTTTATGGACCACCATGACGCAAAAGAGATTCACACACCGGTCTCTGATGAATGTCCTCACAGACATTTTGAACAAATTGGTCCCTCACTGACCCCCTCGTCAAGATATTTATCGCCTAAACTTCTGAGGGCCAGGTCGCATCTGGAGTAGGAGAACCGAACACCCAGATGAAGGCAACGCTTTGGCTCATGAGAGGCAGTTTAACATTGTATTTAAGCAGTAATTTCACGGCCCTACCTTCCGTGCAAAAGGGTACTTGACTTTGGGCCGGCTAAAATATTGATATTTTGACAGGTTCTGGTCACCTGTGCACGAATGAGTATAATTTACATCTTGACTTCTGTGTCTTGGCATACCTTTTAATGTTGTCATAATGAGTTTGCTCACCTGTGTGTGCCTCACACGTGCCCCTCTCACAGGCTTAATTGTTCTCGCATCTGTGTTAGAATACCGTTTGTAAGCCGGGTGAAAAGTGACTTCAGTTGTTTCTGTGTGTTTTATGTCTACTTGTATAAGTAAATAGACTTTAGTGAACAGGATTTATAAATAAATTTATATATAAAATAAAGAAATGATATGGTTTAGAAGTATCTTTATGACTGCGTTTTTGTACCTATATAGACGCCAGTGCCGGTGAGCCAGAATGTCATACTAGAGGGTTCTTTAAAATACAAAGAGGGAGCAAGCGAATTAGAAACCCAGGGCACAGAGACGCTTCAGGTCTAATCAGGAAAAGTTTATTCCCCGAGGTGGACGGCAGGAATAAAACAATTCTTTAAAAAAAAAAAAATTGCACCAAAATTCCCCAGGGATAGAGCAACACAAGTCTAACAAAACTAAGATGTTCTTTGTACAGTAAAATACCACACAGTCCCGCGATGCCATTGTCCTACACCGCCAAGGCGAATGTTCCTCGTGTTTGTAAATGGGGGAGAAATTTCTCTTCAGAGCGGGGACCACGCCAGCCTAGTCCCAGGAGGACGAGGAGAAGCCTCCCATCGCCGTCTCATCCCTCCACCAGGCTCGTCCCATCACAGCCCAGCCTGCGCTCCACCCTCGAGCCTCTCACGCGCTGCCACAGCATCTTCCCTCGTGACATCACCAGATGCAAGCAGAGGTTCACCTCTTGATCACCCGCATTGTTGCCCACTGGTCGCCGCGTTACGCCGAGCCGTCTCACCTGACGATCAGGCAGCATGACCTTTCCCACGCCTGGCTTCTACGCATTCCTCCTCTTCATATCTGGACCTCCTCTCGCTCGATGCTCAGCCAGCTTTCTTTTAAACAGGTCCTTTCACTAGCCGATAGGCCACCTCAGGGCACACCCACGCCTCAACAGGTGCATGCTATTAGCCAATTTGTCCCAGCCGGTCCACAGTGGATTAAAACACTGCCATATAAAAACACTAAAAACATGCAATACAAACATCAGAATAAAATCATACAAATAAAATCAGTACTATACACACAAATAAACACTAAAATCAGAATAAAACCAATTATAAAGACAAATACACATTTCCACTGTGTGACACCTACACTATAATCAATCCAGTCCTTTTTGGTCACTTAAAATATCTTTATAGAACTATTATGTTATATTAGCTGCAATCTCTGCTACCCTCTTGGCCAAATCTCACTTTGAAAATAAATTTTTAATGTCAATTAGACTTTTTCACTGGGTAAATAAAGGATATATAAAAGTCACGTTGCCAAGCTTCTGTCTTGTGACAGGAATGTTGTTTGTGGCTCAAGATGAATTGATATTATGAATTATATAGGGATACATGTGGTGTATGCTTCACATATTTTAGGCCAACAATTCATTTATAGCATTTTAAATACAGCCAATCGGTTTTTGGCAGTCGGTCACTTTTCTGGCACAACACCGATATATTTTTCTCGAGTGTGGGGGGCAGTTACGTTATGTTTTGGCTGTTTCACACACCAGACAAGAACACACACACACACGTGTGTTTCAGCACCCCTAACTTCAAGGGGTTTACCAACGGCTCTAGCCACATGTTTGATAACCAGTAAACTGCAGTTTGTTTTTTTTAATAGAGTAAGGAAGGTAATCAAATACAGTTATATGTCATACATATAACTGTATATGTTATATGCTGTTACACAGCAGCCTCCAGATTGATTAAAAGAAAGGACACACCCCCTGCGGCAATCAGACTCAAACAAGAGCCTTTCCCCAGATCATAATGAGGTTATCTGTGTACTTATGTCTTAATTTACTCTTTTGTTTTTGTGAGACAGACCAATGTCAGCAATGGACTCATCTGAAGAACAGACTGAGGAAGATCAAAGGAGTCTTCATAAGGTTTCACATCTATCAGGCAGAAAGACAAAGCAAAACCACGTAGCTGTGACTTCAAAGCGGCTGCAGGAAGGTTTAGCTTACACGTGAGACGGGTTCCAGCTTTGATGCACAAACAGTTTGTCACTGTGAGAGTCATCAACAGAAAAAGTCATCACAAAGGTTCCCAGCCGAAGCCTCAAGCAGCAGTTTGGATAAACCAGTCATCGTGGCCTTGACAGAGCTGCAGTCATCAAAGGTAGGTCTGCAGGAATAAACCTTTCTGTGTTCGGTGGTGAAGCAAGCCAGTGATTGGACTAAGTACTCATCAGATATAAGAAATAAAGACTTGTATCTTAGCTGGTAAGGAAACTGAAACTGAAAGGTGCAGCCTACGGTGAATGTGATTCACCATTAAATAGCTGTAGGAACTGACACGTTTAGAGCTATAGATTAAACACGCTGTGTGAAAAGGAGAGCTTGAGTGCGTGTCTGAACTTAAAGTAGTTTGAAATAAACATCCATTAGAAAAAAGACTGACTACAGAAAGGGGGATTTGTAAGCTGTGGTGTCTGCCAATGAGGAGGGAATGGGCGTATCATTAACACGTGCCACAATAACGCGCGAAAACACACACACACACACACACACACACGCAGAGAGGTTAAAGTTCGAGAGGCTGGGTTAGATGGTCTGGAGATGTGAAAAGGAGGGATGGTGGATACACAGGTAAGAGGAAAACACAACAGAGGAGGTTTATGGACGTAGTGAAGGGAGACATGCCAGGGAGAGCTCCACTGTAGCGACCCCTAAAGGGAGCAGCCGGAATAAGAAGATTTTGTGTTTACAAAGCAAAATGAATCAATAAATAAATAATAGCGGATTTTAAAAAAAAGAGGCTAGATCTTGGTAACAGACATTCAGTTGTTCTAAACTTCTGCTATTAAGTTGTGTTACAGTAAATAAGTCAGACAGCCATTGAGCCATGTGCCTGGCACCATCATTTGGCTGAAGCTGTGTCAAGAAGTAAAAGGCTTTTTTTTATTTCATTTTTCACTACACTGTTTCTGCAAACTAAATCCTTTTCTTCGGGGTTGAAGCAAATATTAATGTCAATGCTTGTACTGATGTTACTCCTGAACGTGGTGCCAAATAGAGGATGAGTCACATTAAATCCAAACAGTAGTACTTTGGCGCCCTTTACTGGCTCTATCAAAAAGCACACCATGGCAGTGATTGTAATTCATCTTCAGCCACAGGTGGGCAGATGTTTGCATGAAACCATGAAGTCACCAAACTTCAAACTAACCGTGCAACAAAGCGAAAATCATGTTTAAACTACGTATAATTTTGTTGAGAAAAGAACACAACAATACGTCTGTGAAGGTTCTCAGTCATCCAGGTCATGGTAGTCTAAGGAGCTTGGTAAGAAAAGCGTCTGGACTTCTTTAAGTTTCTTGAAGACGTTTCACCTCAACACAACAATACATTGAAATGCAACTTAAATTAGAAGCTAAAATTGTGCTAGTTCATAGTTTTTTATGAAAATGATTTGCAGGTAACAGTAACTGCAAAACTATAAACATATTCACATATAGAAATGTTGCCTTGTTGACAGTTTATAGTGCAGCGTGTGGGGTTAAACAGCAACAGTGTTTAAAAGAGAGCCTCAATCTGGAATTTCAGGCAGTGCGATTATCCACACATCTGGATTTTCAGTTGCATAAATCAGGACCACCTTCATGACACAAACCTACGTCAAAGTTCCCTATATCAAATCACAATCACACGTGAACTTTTTTTTCTAGTATTTGAGTTTTCTTAATTTTTCAGTCATGCGATACTGATTTTTTGAGCGATACGCATTGGAACTTTCCGCATCTTGTTTTTTGACATCATTAGTGTGGGTGTTTAAACAGATGTGTGCATCCAGAAAAATTCTCGCGCAGTGAGATAGTTTCACATCACAATACAGTAGACTAAAACTATGATGCAAAAAGTGAACAGCCTCTTCCTAAAAACAAAACAAAACAAAACAAAACGGGGCGTGAACTTTAATCCACCTGCCAGTGCACGTTCTCCACCTGCTTTCATGGGTTCTCTCCAGGTACACCAGCAACCAGTAGTCCAAAGATATGCATGGACTCCAATTCTAAATTGGCCATAGGTGTGAATGTGAGCATAGACTGGTGACCTGGTGTACCCCACCTTTCACCCTATGATAGCAGCGATATGCACCAGCCCACTGAAAACCCTGAATAGATATAATAAATGGATGGATGGATGGAATAACAATACAATTTGATACCAGTGAAATAAATGCTCAGATCTTTCATGTTTAATCTGAAAATATAAATGTATAGATGTTTTATCTTTGAATACACGTTTTCTGTCCCATTGATACGAGGATATAAGAGCGTAGTCACCTAGCCGTGCAATCTGTTTTTACAAACATTTTTGTTTGTAAAGGTCATGAAAGGTTGCTGAGTTTAACCCTGGTGCTGTAATAGGATGCTATCATTGCAACAAGTCAGTCTATTAAGTCTTCCGTCCTAGACATTTCGCAACCAGCCCTAAGACGTAATATTGCAAAGTGGAAGCATTTAGAAACCACAGCACTTCAGCCATAGACAATATTGGAACAAGATTATTCATCATATATAGGTACATATGCAATTTTAAACTGAATTTATTTTACTTTTTGTGCATTAATAATAATATTTAGGCATTATATTATCCATATATAGACATAGCCTACAGGTGCTGCTCAGGCATAGAAATCCATGCCATGAAGCTCCTTTTTTGTGCTGTTGTTATTTTGTCAGTTAGCACGGTGGTTAGCACTGTTGCCTCACAGCAAGAAGTTCCTGAGTTCAATTCCACCATCAGGCCAGGGTCTTTCTGTGTGGAGTTTGCATGTTCTTCCCTGTGTTTGCGTGGGTTCACTCTGGGTACTCTGGCTTCCTCCCGCAGTCCAAAGACATGCAGTTAGTGGGGATGGGTTGATTGGAAACTCTAAATTGCCCATAGGTGTGAATGGTTGTCTGTCTGTATGTGTTGGCCCTGTGACAGACTGGTGACCTGTCCAGGGTGTACCCTGTCTCTTGCCCTAAGATAGCTGGGATAGGCTCCAGCCCCCCCGCGACCCTGCAAAGGATAAGTGGTAGAGAATGGCTGGATGGGTCAATAATTAATTAATTAACTATATAATTAATTAATGAAATGTGTCCTAAGTTAATAAATAATTGAATGTGTAATATTCCAGGACCTTTCTCTTTATCTATCTAT
The DNA here is from genome assembly GCA_015107715.1 of Tylochromis polylepis. Taxonomy (NCBI): domain Eukaryota; kingdom Metazoa; phylum Chordata; class Actinopteri; order Cichliformes; family Cichlidae; genus Tylochromis; species Tylochromis polylepis. The sequence goes on from VVHJ01016205.1 coordinate 17,678, forward strand.
CTTTATAGTGGGGGAACTTCAGGCCTCAAGGGCCAGTGTCCTGCAGGTTTTAGACGTGTCCTTAATCCAACACAACTGATTTATATGGCTAAATTACATCTTCAACATGTCTTGAAGTTCTCCAGAGGCCTGGTAATGAACTAATCATTTGATTCTGTAATATCCTGCAGGACACCTGCCCTTGAGTTCCCCACCCCCGTTATAGTGGATTCACTTTATCTCAACGTGCAAGTTCAGGTTCTATCACTAGAGGGCGCCAAATTATCATCTTATAACACTCTTTGGTCCTGCCAACCTGTATTTAGGAAGCGCAAGTAACTTTATTGTATGTGTAAAATTACTTCCTAATTATTGTATTAATTCTGATAATTAACCAATTCTGATGTTCAATTTGAATTGTAAATTGAATGTAAATTGTACGTGACATGTTGAGTTGGACTACATGTGATGATATGTTACTATATGATACTATATGTTTACTATACACATATTCAGATATAAAAATGTTGTCTTGATGACAGTTTGTAGTGCAGTGTGTGGGGTTAAACGTCAGTAGGATACCTTATTTTGATTGCCTAACTATGCTTAGAAACTCATGAAAGTTCCCATCAGGTCTGCTGAAATTTTACATCTTTTATTGGTTTTGGAAATGGGCATTGTGCAATGATTCTATAGCACAACCTACAATGTCTCTAATCAACTGCTATGGACACATAGTTTGAGCTGCATACATGAAATTTGGTAAACAAACGCCAATGTACAAAATAATCCGAAGGCCCCATGATTTTATCGACTTAACTTAATATTTGATCAGTCTAAACTTGAGTGGGTGACTTGGGTGAATCTAAATTGCGAAACTTTTGTGTTTTCATTGACGGGCGTGTCTGTGGCACCATGTCAAATTTTGATCATTCAGCCATGAAATTTTAAGTTGCTATCATTCACATGTACATCATCCAACCAGGCCCAAACTTGATAGTAGTGTGATAACGGTCCGCTCCAGAACAAATGACTATGATAATAGTTAATATAGTCAGAGCGCTTCAGTGTGAAAATTGTGAATTTTTATTTAGCGGCGGACCGTGGTGGCATGGCGATTTGCCATGAAAAATGAAGTTGCTGTTGAGAGGATCGGAAAGCTTAAAAAGTCATGAAACTTAGCACACACCTTCGTGGAGTGTATGACTTTAAAAATTTATAGTTACTTTTTCTGGGTTTTGCAAACTGGTTCCATAGCGCCACCTTCAATATTTAAAAAAAAATATTGTTTGTTTCATTGAGGTCTATGGAATTTAGCAGCCTTGTGTAATGTCTTAAGGTTCGCAAAAAAAAGTCTCTTGGAGCTATACTCTAAACCCAACAGGAAGTCAGCCATTTTGATTTAAATTTGTAATGTTGCCCACATTTTCGCCATTCTCAGGCCTTGTAAAGGATTAAAAGGTTTAATATTTGTCACATACATAGTTATACAAGTATAACATGCAGTGAAAATTGACTTGTCCGAAGGAGGGGGGAGGACAGGCTGCAGACGTAGCCGCGCCTACAGGAAACAGTGAAAGAACACACATCATGGGAACAGGAAGCGGAAAAAATAACTCTACCCAAACTAGCCTCCTAATTGGGAGACCAGTTTGGGGACAGTAAAAAAACGCCTCAGCACAAATACAGCACATGAATATCCACATCAACACCATATAAATCACGTGACAAGCAGGTGGGGGAGGGAGGAGGTAAGGACTAGTCCGATGCCAACAACATCACAAATTCCTCCCAGAGATTTAACCGAATCAACATGATCTTTGGGCAGTTCAATTTAAAGAGCTCAGTGATGTTAAATTGTAAACGAAAGGATGTGGCAATGGCGGCAGTCTGAAGTTTGGTCATTGGTGGCAGGATACGAAATTGTATATCTCAAGTATACATTTCCCAGATTCCAAATGTGAAGACGTGCATGTGTCAATATTTTGTCAGAGTCGTAGCAACAAGTAGTCGTAGCAACTAGTAGCAACAAGAAATACACAGTAGGTGATAATCATCATTCAGTGTACATGAAATTTTCATTGGTGGTTCCATGACATTCTCCATTGCCACCTAGTGGGGGTACGAGATGTTCAGTAGCTAAATTACTCAACACCTAATTAGCATCCCGGGCTACAAACACACATGTGACTGTATGACACCCGGGCCATAGCTTTGCTCGACCATTGCTATGGCTTGCAGCTCCAGTTTTTGTTTAGTTTTTTAGTATTTGAGTTGCTTCATTTTTCAGTCTTGCGATACTGATTTTTAAGATAAGCATCTGGCATTTGAATTGGAACTTCCCGAGCTCTGTTCTTGACATCATTAGTGTGGGTGTTTGACACGTGTGCATCCAGAAAAATATTGTTCTAAATATAGCTCAGTTCAATTTGAAGTTTCACAAGAAATAACGATAGACTAAAACTAGGTTGCAAAAAGTAAACAGCCTCTGCCAGCTGTCATGGCTCAAGAGGTGGGGTACACCCTGAACAGGTAGGCAGTCGATTACAAGCTAACACAGAAAGAGAGTCAACCACACACAATTACATCCACACTTGACATCACACCAATGACCAAGTGGGTCATTGGTGTGATGTCACTGGTGTCTCTGGTCAGTGGTCACTGGTTAGTTTTCCCCCTTGGTGTGGTTCGCTTGCGCAGGTGTGAACACAGTAATCGCGCTCAGGTGCCGACCAAAACAACTGCACCAAGGCCCTTTGGAGGAGGTGGTCTCCTCCAAATGAACTTCAGTGCGGTTTGTTTGTTTACCTTGATCCAACCCAACTACCAGGTGTACATTGTAAGTCTGAGCTAAAAAAAAAAAAACTTCCTGTAGGCACGTATGCTTTTAATTCTGAATACGGCAAGGTACTCTAGATCTTCAAAGGTCTGTTCGGGCTAGCAGCGAGCCATGAAATGAATGTCAATTCTCCACGTTCTCCAGTAGTCCGGAACACAGTACCTTCTTCCTATATTACCTTTTGTTGCTCCTGCCCTAGACACCTGGCCAATAAGCAAGCTGAACATTCTCAAGTGGCTTGCAGTGATGCATTTTGTTTCATTTGGATATATCGCCGTGCGAAAAAAAACCCAAATCACGAGGAAAAGCTTTAAGTTTACAAACAGAGGTGTGAAAACGGCCTTAGAATCACTGACTAATCAAACATCTATTCCCCTGGTATTTAGAAGCTGGAATATTCACAGGAAATCTGCAGAGACACAGAAAGAACACGCATACCCCACATAGAAAGGCCCCGGACCACCAGGATGGTGAAACCAGGAACTGAGTAACCCACAAAACCAACAGTAATATCTTTTACTGGCATACCTGACGTGCTAATGCTCTCACTTTCTGTTGTGGCATCTAGAACTGCTGTTTGCACAAGATTGGAAGTTCTCCAACTGTTTTAAAGCAGAGAAAACTGTAGCTCAACTGTTTGCAGAGGTGTGGACTCGAGTCACATGACTTGGACTCGAGTCAGACTCGAGTCATTAATTTTATGACTTTAGACTTGACTTGAAAAATTGTTCCAAGACTCGTGACTTGACTTGGACTTGAACCTGGTTACTTGAAAAGACTTGATATTTTACCCCAAATCTAAAATTTAACACACATATTATGTTAAAAAAAAAAAAGTGAGCACCATTAATTCAGTTCATTCGTTGCTTCTTACCACACTCTGTATGTGTGTGTGCGTGAGCTGCAGCACAGCCAATCAGATTAACCAGATTTTTAAAAACAACAAACAAACAAAAACCGCTCAAGCCAAAAAATTTTCATTGAATGTTTATTCTGTGAATTTATAGTTTAGAGAAAGACTATTCTTGCAGCTAAGTTTAATTGAGCTGTATATTATAGAGGTGCAATTTCAAAATTTGTGTATATTTTGTTTCATCAGGTGTTGAGATAAACGCAGATTTAAAAAAGAACACATGATCTATTATTTACATTTAACATACAATTGCAACTTTTTTTTTTAAAGACTCGAAAAGACTTGAAATACAAAGTTTTGGACTTGGGACTTGA
>VVHJ01016207.1:4239-30689 GCA_015107715.1 Tylochromis polylepis
CCAGAGTGATCTCAGCTTTGGGGTCCGGTCCAGAACAGCCCGAGGGGAGAGGCACGCTATTTTGCGCACTATCTGAGGGTTGTCATTTTGGATATAGGACCGGCTTAAGGTTTTATCAAGAGTTTATTTCTGCTTGCCACTCGTAGGTCAAACCACTAAAAGCCACACAAGTCCCTGACACGGCAAGATTCAGATGGGGCTGAAATGTAAAGACATGCTCCGTTTTAAATGGCACTTTTCCACAATTCATGCAGAGGGAGGCACGTAGTAGATCAGAGATGTGAAACCCATTTTATACCGGGTGCATAATACAGCCCACTTTGAGCTTAAGTGGGCCGGACCAGTGAATCTGCCCTTTCTGTCAGTGCAAAGACATTTAAGTGAACATTTAATCCGTGAGATATTTTAATATAAGAAAAAGAAGCTGCAATTTTAACAGTACATCTCAGTGTTTTTAGATGATAAATGTGTAAAGAGACAGAAAAACTTCTGGTAGCCTATTGCTATTATAAATGGAGAGCAGCTTAGTGCCCAGCATTTATATGTAATATTTTAACTGTGGATCCACTACAGTAAAACTAGAAAAACTGGATTTTTTTCCCCGTCATTTCATTGTTTATTACTACTTTGGCATAGTACGAATGGGAATGCTGTGGAGTCTTTATCAACAGGAAACAACAAAACCTATTGAAATACAGTTAACAGTTCAAAATCTATGCACTCCTTCACATTTTCCAAAGCTTTCCAGTGGGTCAGATTTGAATCTTTGCCGGGCTGATTCTGGCCTCCGCCACAGCTGCTTGATTTAGATATTTAAATACATCTAAAGTGTAATATGTTGCTTTATTGCAAATTATTGGCTGAGATTTTGTAAGCACTACTTGCTTACAAAATCTCAAGGATATTTAGGACATGTAGGCCAAGTAAAGATAATATAGATCCAGAGTAGCTGAAAATTGATATACGTATTTCTATATCAATTTTTTATATATATATATATTATTAAACATGTTTAATAATAGTAGTGTTGATATTGATCAAACATATGCTTCTGTCTGGTCTTTCATGCCGATCACTTCTTGCACCTTTTAAAGAGAATATTTAGAGTAAAATAAAAGAGCAGAGTTCACAATATTTTTCTCCCAGCCTCAAGTAGTACACACCCTGTCCTGCCAGGAATACCGATCAGAAAGCAGGGGTGTAGCCTGTCAAGTAAAAGTCAGGGCAAAGGTATTCTCTTCATCTCACTCGGGTTTTCTCAGCTGGACTGTCAAAAGGAAAGCAGTCATTTTTGCAATTAAATCAAAGGAAAGACTATAAAAGGGAAAGGGTTTCGACTTTTTTTTGAAAGGAATCATGATTATTGATTACACGTCTATTTTGTCATCTGGCAAAGTCACATTAGTTCATTATTTAGTTTAATTATTACCGAATAAAAAGTTAACTTTGGATTAAACCTCATTTAACATTGATTAAAGTTTCCTCTAATCTGCCAGTGGTGCAGTCCCTCCCTCGCTGTGTTCCACCCATAGAGCTGCTACATTAATGTTCCTCACAGAGCCGGATCTTATTTTTAACACAAGGACATGACACTGTACATCACTCAAACAGGCTGTTATGTCTCTCCTGACATCTTGGTTTACACTTCATGCTCGCTGCATTTTCATACAGATTTTAGAAGCTATTTAAAGTTATATGGATTCTCTCGACTGGGAACAATTTAATGCAGTTCCTGCTTTGCCACAACGAGATCTTCATGGCTCACTTCACATACTGTGATGTATCTATCCTTGCGGCCTCATCATGTTCCATGTTTGTCCAATTTAAAGTGCATTTAAAGGGCTTTTTTGTCAAAAAATGCAGTCTGTTTTGCATAATGTGTGTTTGTTCAGCACATGGTGTGTTTCCCTGCTGTGGGAAGTCTGTGAGGTCTCTATTAAATCAGGGTCCTAGAAGTCGGTGACATTCACGGATATGCATTGATTTTTTGAGATCATCTTGGAGTTTTTCTTTGTGTATTTAAAATTAAGTTTAAAATCAGGACATGCATATGTCACAGTCACAAAAAGCTAGTGGTGTTTTCTCTATTCGTGTTTGAATCGAGCACATTTGAATTCTGACGTTAAAAGTGCAAAATAAAAAACGAAATAATAATCTGTCTCATTGCTAGGACAGAAAAAATATCAACTTTCTGTGATTCACTCCAGAAGCAAATTCTCTAAAGCGCCTTATTCAATGTAATAACTATGAGCTGAGACATTATATATATATTTCTTCAAGAAGTTATTATGTAAAATGCCAACATATAAGTCTGCATTTGTGTGGAGAGTTAAAATTTTCTAAGAAACAAGAACTGTCTTGCTCCTTTGGGTCATTGTTCACAGTTCTGAAAGTGAACTTTGAACTCGACAACTGCGTCTACATTCAGAAAAAGACTCAAAATCTTTTTTATTCTCACAGGCTTGCACTTAATAACTTTTTGTGTGTGTATGAGTATGGTTACTTGTATTTTATTTCTTTGTAAAGTCTTTGTTGTTGGTTTTTTTATTACCTTAAGGCACAGTCGAGCTATACAGGTTTTTATTTTTTTATCTTTTACGTTAAGCGCAACATATTGAAGCGTACTGTGTGAATAAAATTGCCATTGCCATTTCATTCGCAGATATTGTGAAGCCTTCCTACTCCTATTCCAATAAACACCTACACATTTGCTGTTTTTTTGTTTTTGTTTTTGTCAAAGTCCAGCAACTGAAATATACATATATATTTTTTTCTGATACAACTGTGCACTCAATAAACCCCTTTTTCCACAAAAAGCATTACAACCTTTATGGGGGGGGGGGGGTGCTTTTAGCTGCATCCATTTTAGGTACAAATACACAAAATGGCAACTCAGTATGTATCACAATATAACAAGAAGTAAATAAAAAAAAACAACTAAATAACCTAAAGCAACGAGTCACCCGGCAGAGCATTAACAGCAACTGTTTTATAATCACTTAATTGTGTTTTTTTATACCACTGTAAACCTGAGATCCAGCAAAACAACACACCTGAAACTTAAATTTAAAGAAACAATAATGTATTAAGAAAATCATATTAAATTAAAGGATGCTGAAAATAACTGTTAGGTGCAGCACTGAAGCACTAATTAAACCCTAAAATATCTGAAAGGAAGAAAAACTTCAGGTATTCTGAACTGTATCAGGCAAAACTCATTACACATAAAAGCTAACTTTGTTATTTCAATTAGACCCAACTTGCTATAACGAATGTGAACAATCCCAAACTGTCAAACAATTGTGCTGATATTTAATATTACTGATATACTGACCTACTTTGCAGTGCGCACTCACATAATGCAAATCAAGTACCACATGGAATAGTAAATAACCCTTAAGGATGTCTATTATATAACTGAAGATCAGTGACTGGAGACATAAAAAATGTGCTGATATGAAAAAATATTAAGATTGCAGAAAGACTATTGCGTGAAAGTGTATAATTATAGGAGTAAAGCCTCTGACTGGGTGAGAATAGAGGGAGGTGGAAACTGACTCCACACTCTTCTCTACAGGGTTTTCCATGATGTTAAAGGAAGTTTATATCCGGTGACAGGGGAAACCATACCAGGAATTTGATTTAATTCATAAAACCGCCGCAACACGGGGAGCAGCAACAGTAGTCCTGTAAAATTGCCTCATACACCTTGGCCATTACACCACTGTGTGGAGTAATCGTCAGACCTAATGAGTCCCACGAGACGGCTGCCAATGCTATTACAGACCCACCGCCATGTTTAACAGTCGACAGCAGACACATACGGGTTTTCTCTGCAGGTAAACTCATTAGATTTCAAGAAAAACATTTAACACCATTTTATTTTGTCTGCGATTCGGTGCCAGGTAGCTAAGTGCATGTTTATGGCTGAGCCCTGGTTGAAAGCGATTTGTGGATGTTTGCCTGTTCGAATGGTGTGCGACATATGAACTTACGGTCATACTTTTAAGGTGTTTACCAGCTAACCTAGCAAATATCTCTATTTTTCTGTTTTCATTCACATCTGATAGGGGCTTGTTTAACCTCAGTACCACACAATATTATTTTTTTTCCCATCCACGGCACTTTTTATTAAAAGTTTGCTATCTCTGTTTTTTAGTCTGACTTGAGGATTAGAGCCCGCAGACGAAGCTGTAAACAAAACACTGACATATGATGACCAAGTGTCTTTATTCAATCTGTTAGCAAACAACTGCCTAATTACACATCGAGCAGTTAGAGCCCGGCATTATCATTCATTTGGAGTCGCATTTCTGGCCAATACACCCTTCTCTTTTAGCTCTGCCGTGGTCTCCAAAACTCCCGAGGGAAATATCTGGCTCTTAAGCTGCTAAATGCTCCATTATTGGCTAGTTGCTAAATTTGTCTGTCTGTGGTTTGTTGATGGGCAGGTAGTGTGCATAGGGTTTCTAAAGCAGTTTTTTTTTTTGCTGAAAAACAACTGCCTGCTGCTGCCGTAAATGACACTATGAGAGCACGGAGAGTGGACCAAAACAGTGAAGTTGCAGGCTGTGAATCCAATACTATAATCTAAAAGATGCTCAACGCTCCGCAAATTGAAGGGATTTCTGAGCACAAGAGCCCACTTTTGTTTTTCATGCAGTCGTCTGAGCTGCTGTGATATGAAATTTTTGATTACTGGATTGCTTTGACCCTTGTTTCTTTGTTATTCAGCTTCTTGCGTTTAAATCGTTTCACCATCGTTTGGTTTCTTATTTCAATCTTTTTTTTAATGGTTTATAGTTTTTTGGTTTTCTTTTTTCAAATATCAGGAAAGTCATTGAAAATGACATATTATAGCTACATAACCATAACAGTTATGAACAATACCTGGCACAGTGTTGAACTTAGACCGTGAGGATTTTCCATTAATTTTCTTTTCTGTGCCCAGTACCTGCTAATTCAAGTAATGACTGTTCAGACCTGCTACTTTCATGTTCAAATGTGGTGCTTAGTCTCTTTTGAAGCTGACTCATTACTGTATATTCAGCTAAGCACCATTCATCAGAGAAGCAACTGAAATTTAGTTAGACTTTAATTGAAAAAAAGAGCAAAAGAGAAAATTGGGTATGATTGATGGCACGTTAGTTGTGGCAGTGTTTGAGAGAAGCCAGAAAATATGATTAAGTTCACAGATACCCAGCATGTCCCAAAGGGACAGTTTTGGAGCTGAATATTCTTCTGACTCAAGATCTGAATTTTAATCAATTTTGTTTAAAAGAAATAATAATAATGATAATTTCAAACTCCTAGTAACCCTGACTTTGTTCAAATCTAACATCATTTATTGAAGACTGATTCCTCTGAATTAAAGCACCGATAAGAGAAATCCTTCCGCAGAGATTCAGTATTTCACCCATGCTCAAGCTAATATCTTTTAGCCATATTGCCCACATTCACAACTTGGCTGTATTGAGCTGGAAATGAGCCATGGACTTAATATGCACATACGTGCAGGCCTGGATGGTTTTTCTGCTTGTTTTCTTCTCAAATCCTTTTTTTTTTTTAATTTCTCAGTATTGGTTTCTATTAATTTGTCCACCCCCTCTGTCTGTTCCTTTGGAAACCAACTCACAGGCATCAATCTACAGCATTTCCAGTGGGAAATGGAAGCTGGTTGGACTTGTTTTTCTCGTTTTCTTTGTACATAATTGCTTTCTTGTGCTGTTCCAGTCTTCGCTGAGACAGTCTCGGGGTTATTATTCAAGAGCGACTATCGCTGATTGAGCTGTAAACTACTTTAAATTTTCATTGTGAAGACGGAGCACTGCAGGTTGACGAATGAATGCAACATGACCTCCAACACATCGAAACAGACTAACACACAGCCTCTAAACAACTGGGTGCGTCTCTAAACTCAGAATATGACATCAGGCAGATTTCTTGCCTTAAATGCACCAAACCTGCGACAATTTGACAAACGACAGGCTGCTTTTAGGGCGGAATGTAAGATCTTTTTTGGCTGAAAAATACAGACACTAGAATAAAATCCAAAATGTAGCTTCAAGCACAACGCTGCTGATTCCTGCTTGCTAAATTATACGCTTTACCAGTATTTTCACCAGTTTGTCCTGCTCGCCCCATTGTAATGCAAACACGAGGCCCATACCAGAGGAGAGAGAATGAATTGGGACAATGATGAAAGTGCGAGCTATAAGAATCAGGACAGCTGTCAGGTTGCGCAGGTGTACAATTAATGGTTGAGGACTGATTTTACTAGAATGCAGCTACATTTTCAATAGAGACAGACACAGAGAAGAACTCTGTGTGTGCAGCAGGTTACACAGTTTGCCATTCAGGGTCAAATGAACAGCTCAGACCTCACTTTCACAAAAAAACAAATTAAGACTCAAGGCTGTGTGGTTTCTGCCTCCAACAGCATTCATAAATACTGTTTACACTGCCTTGGAGCAGATACATACCAAAACCTTGAGTGTTTATAGCCACATTTATCAATTTTGAAACTGTGAGAGGACATAAGGACTTCACATTTGGTAACAGCCTGCTAAAAGCACACCAGATCAGTTAAAGAACTAATCATTACCTTCATTTTACATATTCATGTGTTGTCCCATCTATGTTATTTATTTATCCATCTGTGTGACGTCTTGTTATTGCATGATTTGTCCAATCAAAAGTCCAAAGCCCAAAACACATCAAATTATGTTTGATTACAAGCGAGAGAAAAGCCAAAAACATCCAGCCAGAAACCAAAGAATGCTTTGTGTTTTTACTTCTCTGGAACAATCAATCAATTATCACCTTTTATTTGACCGCCTAATCAATTAATCAACTCGTTTCCGCAGCCTTACCCAGGTTACAAACTTTATTTGTCCGATCGCAATCCAAACCATTTTTCTCTCCTGACATCACATCCTGTGTTGACACATGTACTAAACTTGAAGCATGTGTTTCTGCAAAAAAGAAGAAAAAAAATCGCAGAGGCAGACTTCTGTGTGTATCCTTGCAAAGAAAAAAAAAATCAACAAATATAAGCAACAATACACGGCCACCACACCACTTTTCAATGCTTCAAAAAAACAAAAAACAAAGAAAAGGCTTCAGTCGATGCAACGCTTTTCTCTGCTGCCAAGTTTCCCTTGTGCTGTGGCTTAGCCCAACAGTAGCGTAAAGGATGCAGGCTTCTTTTATTTTATTTTCAGCCCCCTGCCTCCGTTTTTCTTTTCTTTTTTCCCCCTTCTCCAGTACATCATTCCTTTGGGTGTTTGTGCGGTGTCCCTTAGTTACCGGATAAGAGAACCAGCAGCTCAGAGAGTTAAAAGCCTGCCCTGTCCCACTCATACGAACAAGACCATCAATAATTCACCCTCATCGGGAAGCATTATCTAACAGCCTTATAAAAATTTCAAGGTTATGGGTGACAACATGGAACCAGTGAAGAAAGTGCTCCGTAAGAGAGCACTCCAGGTGCCAACAATGTGGGCAACAGATATGTTAAAGTAAAGGCAGAGGTACACTCGTCTGCACTATCATGTAAGCCAGTCCCGCAAGGTTGATTTAACCGTTACACAGAAAACACAGAGGTCTCTCTGACAAAAAGGACAGCCGCCACATATCTCCTCTTGTCTCCACCGTCTGTGTGTGTATGTGTGAGTGTGTTAGTGTGGCACAGAGGTGGAAGCGTTTGCTCGGCTGTATTAACGCCCAGGCTCATTCTCATTGACAGTGAAATCCCTCTAAGCCTAGATCAATTACATCCAGCTCTGCTGTAATTAAAATGTCCTAACAAAGGTCTTAGGAGCACAGGACAGAAACCTACCCATTCAAAATAAGCTCAGTCCAATCTATAGCAGTAACCCCAAGAAAATAGTTTAAAGCTTCCTTTGGTGATAAGCACATGCACAAAGTGTCTACGCACGGCTGCTGCTCGGCTCAAAACAACCCCAGTTTATCCTTTAATGAGATCAAGATATGATTTAAGATGTGAAAAGCACACGGGCTCGCATTAAGCACAGTTAGCAGTAATATTTTTAATCAATGCAAGTACATAGTATAAAATACTAATTAATCCATACTACCCCCCCCCCCAAAAAAAAAAAAACAAACAAAACCCCTGCACGTGCTTGTTTGGTAGCCCTAACTACTAAGACAACTAATTATTTGTTCTCTTAAGTACATCTGATGCTTGACTATGCTCTGCTGAGAAATGACAGAATGCTTATGAGTCTCCTAATTAAAACTCAGCAGTGGAGTGATTAGCAATCACAACTCCACTCTTCAAATATCAAGATCTGATTTGCTTGGCTGATCAACAACAGGCTTCCTTCTCTCACTGCAACTCTGAGAGCCTGCAGCCCCTCTCAGTGTGTATTAAGGAGGCTTTTGAAATGTCGGAAATCAGCAAGAAAGGGCTCAGCTGAATTTTGAGTTTTATATTGCTTTTCTTTTTTCTTTTCTTTTTTTTGCCAGAATGCCATTTGCATTTCTTTTTCTTTCTTTCTTTCTTTCTTTCTTTCTTTCTCTTTTTTTAATATTGACTGCCAGCAATCACAAAATAGATTACACACTGACGGTGATGAACGCCTAAATGTTTTTGGTTTCACAAGCTAATTCATCATGCTATGAAACCCGAGTAAGAAGAAAAACATCAATAACATCACTTATGGTAACCAGTAAAATTAAACTTGAAAGCTGCTCCCTCATTGCGCCGATGAGGGGACTATTCCTGACACGGAGAGAGCAAGATGGCTGACTGCACTGACACATCGTGAAAGCACGCCTTGCAATCCTAGGTAATAGATTCTCTTTGCTGTGCGACTCCCACCACTCCTCATCTTCTGTGACAACGCCTGCCAATCAAAGCCTGAGGAACGTTCAAGGGCTTTGACAATATCTCCTAACCTTGAAAATACATTGGCTTCATCACAAGGCACCGAGTGACACCAAGTAGGCATCAAATAGCCATTAGACATGGCAGACAAAGAGCTGGCACACTACAGGTGATCCCGTGCCTCTCTCTTCTTATTTTTCTTTTTTTTTTTCCTTCCAATGTAGCAAAACAGCTCCTTGAAAAATTGGCAATTAAAGTATTCTTTCTGTACATAAAGACACAACAAGAACAAATGCCAGCAATACCGTGGGAGGTGACATTTAAGCGTTGGACAGAAAAAGCACTGCATGAGAGCACTAACTGTGGAAGCGTTTTTATGATCATTTGAAAGAATCTGCAGCAAAATCGAAGGAAGCGAAAGAACCCCAATATTATGTTCAATTTAGCCTTGTAATACACTAAGTAGCTTCTCGGGAAGCAAATGCTCCTGTAATGTTTGTGCGAAAGCACTTAATAGCAGAATTCATGCTGTCCATCACTCGCAGAGGCCCTGACGATCATTCATTTGGAAAATAAAACATGGGTGTGGGTGTATACCTGGTCCGATCTCTTTGAGAAATAACAATGTTACCCCACATCAGCGGACTCATTTCCATTTTTATGTGATTCATGAATACCATGAAGGATGAACAAGGAGATCTTTCTGCAGTGAAGCATGGCCTGAGCTTCAATTTCTGGGATAATTATATGATACTATTTAGGTATTTGAAGAAGAGAGAAGCACTTCCTCGGCTCAAGACAGATGACCTGTCAGATACACCTAATACCAACACAAAGCCTTCAGCCTTTAATCTGCACACTTCCTGTGACCTATACTGTGGCAGAACCAAATAAAGAACCCTATCTTTGCATCCCCCTGAGACAGAGCAGTGTCCTAATATGCTAATGCCAGCCAGTGTTGGAGAAGAAGCTCTGAGGGCGGCCCAGACATCTCCCAGGTCAGTGCTAATCTTCTGATATATGGAGCTTAAAGACCTCGGACACATCCATCACATGCCGCTGACGGCTCCCCTACTGGGCAAGATCTGCACACTCCAAAGGGTTAACACACACCCCAAAGAGACCTCTGACGATCCATCACTCAAGAACCGGTCTCTGTTTGAGCAGAGAGTCCCCTAACAACGCAGAGGAGGTAGCTTTCTCTGCGGTGAGTGCATCTAGAGCCAGCGTGACTACTAGACCTAAGTGCCAAGCCTCTGTTGATCATTAAACATCCATTTTTAAACCAGTGGGGGAAAGTTAACTGTCATTTTAAACGCAGGAGGTGGTAGTATGGGAGAGAATTTTTCTCCTTCAGATCTCGGCGAAAAGGAGCGAGACCATATATCTATCCATTGGGTTAACTACCCTAACACATAATCATTCGTTCCACTCATCTGTCTCTTTATTTTTGAGGCGAGCCACAAAATGGCTATGATAGGATTCTGCAGCGAGCGAGAAACTCACCCCGAAGCGCTTTGTTAAATAAACAAAATGCCCTTTGCTTTCTTTTTTTTAAGCCCACACTCCTCTGTTGTGTATTTTCCTCCCTCCTTCTGGCTAACAGGCAAGACTGCCACTTCGATGTGAGCATCACCGGTAAATATCAGGTTTGGTGTCATCCCCTAAGATTCAGACACTACTCTCCAAACCTGAGACCATTTTGCAGCAACACTCAGCCAGGACAAAATCCATCTTAGAAGGAGCACTGATGCCAAATCCCTCCACTGATAGCAATCTCAACAGAGCAGAATGCATGTACTTCCCCTCTTCAGTAGCTTTTTAATAATTTGAAGAACTGGGCTCAGCTCAGCACACCACAGCATGGTTTCTTCCCGACTCACCAAACTCACCACAGTTGCTGCTGCCCTGTCCTCCCACACATACACAATGAAGGCAGCCCTGTTCTCTGAGCTTTGTCAGAAGCCATTGTAGACAACACAGGAGTAAGTCAGTCTTAACAGGGAAGGAGAATTCAACCATTCATGAGAAAAGCATCTAAAGTGTGTTTCTCCACTAAGAGGAATATAACCCCACCTGCCCCGTCTACCACCGCCCCTCTCAGACCTTCTTCCTGTCCATTTGTTTGTCCAACTTTTTCGCAGTGAGCCAGTCAGAGGAACTGAACAAGACAGCTGTCAAACTCGCCTGCCGTGAGTGAAGATGGCAGGTGAAGTCCTGCTTTATCCACCCCCCCCCCACCCACCTCCTCAGCCTTCTCTATCCTGCTCTTTGGTTCAACACGGAAAAGTGGCCTCCTACTCTCACCTCTTTCACAAGTTTTGTGATCAGATTTTGTCCAAACATAGGAGGGAGAGGAAGCAGCGAGGTCTCTCCTCTTGAAGGTTGGGAAGTGGTTGGCTCATGTTATTACCCAGGAGCAGGATGACCATGAAGGGGCCACCGACCCCTACCACACTTCCAATGGCATTTCCATTCCCTGTCTCTGTGTAATAACATCTCACACGCTGCACCTTCTTTCACTATTAACCTATGCTGATCCTATTTTCAAAGTAAGGGCACGCACAAAGCAAAGAAATGGCTTTTTTTGTGTCTCTCCTTGTACGCAGTGCAAACGTGTGAGTGTTTATTTTCATCTACTTAACCTGCCTAAAATTGCTGTGAACATTAGGCCATGTATCCTCACACAAAGGGAGGAGAAGGGAGAGGGGAAAAAAAGACGAATCCATCAAAATAAACAGCGTCTTGCCGCATTCCTTCTCTGACAAACAACAGCTGCACAGAATTGGAAATAAATATTATCTCTGCGACAAGAAAAACAACACCGCTAAGTTCTCGAGAGTCGTACACAAAGCTTAAATGCTCCGTGTCATTACATCTATGCTCGCTTGGTTTTGGAATTAAACCATTTATTTTGTCAGAAAGTGACTGAAAGCAAATTGATTTTGGAGCCTTTTTAGATGCAGGCCGTGGTGACCAAAACGCTAGTTAAAAACAAGTAAACAGATTTTCAGCAACTTCTGTTCTTTTCTTTTTTTTCCTTCTTTTTTTCTTTTTTTCAATCGCCATGATTGCTCTGATGGTGTCCTATTCTCCTAAAAAGATTGAAACACAGATCTTTGTTCCTGGTCTATGCTCGCCCCGAGAAATACTGAGCAAAAATGTTTTAACAGGCAAAATCTTTTTTAACATGACCACGTCTCTGAATGGCGTCCAAAATTTCCGCTAAATACGCGGCTTTTGGTGTTAAGCTTACGGCCAGCAAATTCTCCCAATCCACACTAAATCTGTTTCCAAGACAAACACTTGCTTCTCGCGCACACACACATAAACCATGACCAACTGCAGTGTCCAGCAATCCTGTCAGTATCTTCCACCAGCACCAGCAGCAGCAGCAATTCTCTATCAGAACAAAACTGCTTAGAGGAAGGGGGCTGGTAGCTCAAGTTCTCCCTATTGAAATGCAGACACTTTGATATGGAAATTGGCAGTTACAAAAACCCGCTAGAATTCACACTAGCATGCACTGAAACCATTTGCGCAATGTGAGATGAGATGGCACTTCCTCCCAAGAAAACACAAGACAAATGGACTAAACCAGCATGTCTGGGGTGGGCGAGAGATGGAGTGGAGGTAGAAACAGGGTAGAGGGAGGCAACAGACCATTTGTCCCCCTCCTCCTCCCTTCCCCTCCTTCTCCTTGAATTCCTACCATTCACTGTCCAAGCACTTGTTTCAAGACACAGACCTACGCCCCCCACCCCAAACTGAAATGCAGGCATTTTTTTCTTAAAGCGCAACATCTATATTCAACAGTAAAGCCTCCTATCGGCAGGGGAGGAAGTGACCTTTTCATCTTCAGCAATCACCGATGGGTACGTCAGTATTAACCAGACGCTCTGAGCATCATCCCAGCTGGGGGAGACTTTTTTTTTTGTCTTTGACCGACACGACACAAAAAAACTTATCCGCCACGGCCCCAAAATATGCCTGGATTTGTCTGGTGGCGAGACAATTAGTCACACTGTGCATATAGCTTATATAATGCTGCAGTTTTTGCCTTTTTTCCCCCCCCTTTAGTTCGCAACTGAATTGTGAATTTTGTCAGGTTTCTTTTAAGGCCAGCTCATCCATACTTTTCTGCATGAAACTGTTATATAAGCATATGAAAGGGAAGCTCTCAGTTTCCCCAACTTAGCTTATATAATGTTGCACCACCATCCTGATCTGGTATAGACAGTATGGATTATGTGTAAATGTTATTTAACCTTCCCACGTCTGCCCAGCACAGTCATGCTCTCCTCTGGCTTCTTGCTTTAGTCTGTGCCTCCCTATCTCTAAAAGCTTCTCGTGAGATTGGGATATGGTGCCTTTTGCCTGTAAAAACAGTGTGTGTGTATGTGTGCACGCGCGCGTGTGTGTGTATGTACATGAGAGAGAGATAGTGTGAGTGTGTTTGCGAGTGTGTCCCATCATCACACATGGCTGGCTCTGGTCTGTGAATTATACATGCCCTGTGAAATGATCTTATTTTATAGCTGCAAAATGGAGAAGTAAATGGAGACAGTAACTGACATCCAAGTACTTAGCTCCTGGTGTCCTGGACTGGGTGGAGATGTTTGTGTGAGCTTATTTTTTTTTTTTTTTTTTGATTATCACTCTTGAATATCCTATAAATATAAATCAGCTCCCGTTTGTTTTTCCCTATGAACAAAAACAGGCTTCCGCTTCATGTGTGCATCTTGATTAAAAGAAAATCACATTTGTAATGTGAAAATACAAGAACTGTCATAGAATAATCATTTTTTAAAAAGCACCTCTCAGTGGGTTTTAAAGGTAAATTACATGGAAATATTTATATCTCAGTAACTAAGTAACTTCACATTAATTAAAAGTCTGGTTGCCAAAGCCACTTAAAAATAACATCGCCTGTACTCTGGGCTTTATATTGATCCCATCACCACACTTTTAAACTGCCGGAGGAGCCCGTGGGCCCGTTTTCTGACATTTGCCTTATCCTATCCTGGGAGTGTAAATAAATGGTATTGATTCAGCGAGACATAACCCAGCATCTCCCCTGAAAGACTCAAAACATCCGCTTTTAAAGGCTACTTACAGAGGGTATACGCCGTGCCAAAATACGGATCCGGGCGCGGAGTGTGAATCTCAGATCAACACCAGGAGCCCCCTTCTTCTTCTTCTTCTTCGTCTCTCCCTCCTTTTCTTTTTCAGAAGAGGCCCCCAGAAACTAAACAGCGGGTCGCACAAAGACGGCTGGGGTTCGGCTGCATGCTCCACTTTCCTCACAGTGGAAGAGAAAGGTGGGGTTTCCCGTGCCAGGTATCTATTCTTCTTCTAGCCAATGCGCCCGGGACCGGACGAATAGCTCCATTGCGAAGGGTCTGTTCAAAAGTAATGATCGTTACTCCCCCGCCTCCTCCTCCTCCTCTTGTGCATGCACCCAGGCTCCTTCCGACGGGAGCGCTATGGATAGACTGCATAAAAAAAGGGATCACTTCAAGGAGACGGAGATGCGCCCCAGTCTCGTTTAAAAAAAATCAAACTCCGAGCTCTGCTCCCGCACTGATAAGTCTTTCTTAAAGTCTCCAGCGGTCGGGTTCGCAGATAAAGCACGGAGGGGGCTAATAGGACTTCTTCAGGCTGGTTTTCAGTGCGTTCCCTCGGCTGTTCCCTCTGCGCCTCATCCACACGCCGTGCAGACTGTCGGAGCTACAGCCGGACTGGAGGCAAACAAGGCGAGGAGAAACGGCGCACCGGTCCCCTGCTCTGCAGCAGCTGGCTGTTGAGGATAGCACGCAAAACCTGGAGCGGATCGCCAGGGAGCGCGCGGATTAGGATCCTAATGCCAATTATGACCGCGCGCATTAAGGCTAATACTAAACATTTATCTCCCGGGTGTTCAGATTTTATGCATGCGTTAAAGCGCGAGCGTGTTCTGCTGTTTTCGCTCCGGCTTGTGAAGGTGGACTCTTTAACAATCCACGAAGCACAATATTTTAATCAGCATTCCCCGGTGTAATCAAGGAGAAAGGAAAAGAAAAAGGGAAAGAAAAGTGCAAGACCATTCATTACCAAAATTCACCTTATTCCAGGCATATAAATACGATACTATTTTTAATCCTATTAGAATTTCAGTATTGTGGGCAGTAGTTTTCACCTGGATCATTAGTATTAATAAAAACAGCACAACAACACAGGATAATGAGGCCAGAGCAAAAATTGTTCTAACTGAATGAGGCCAAAGACTGAAAAGAAAAAAATGCAGAATAAGAAACCTTTTAGTAGAGGCAGTCAAAAAGAGAAAAATACTGGCCACCAATGCTGACCCTCAGCCTCCTAGCAGACACACCTATGGTATTGATTTCAAAATCCTAGGTCGCCTTGTTCTCAAGTCACCGCATTCCCAAGATTTTCAGAAAACTTACTCTTACCTTGAGCTCAAGGTCACTGATATTTGAACTTGGCCAAGATTTTTAGTAGCTACACCTGTGGTATCAATTTGAGAATCCTATGTCACCTTGTTCTCAAGTTAATGCTTTCACAAACTTAGGGGGGTGGCGACAATACCCCATCAGCCTTTTACAGTTGAGGGGTAAAAATCACCTTTTTCTGTACTTCTTCACTCCTCTGTTAGCTATCATACTCAACCTGTAGACTAGTAAACTACCACAAACCAGTTTCTGGAGCTGTCTAACTCATTTAACCATGATATCTAATTAAAATGGGACAGAGTAAGTCTACCAAATAAGCACAGTGCACTCAAATATGACCAGTTTGCATCATGGAAGAAAAAACAAACCAGCAAAAACTACCAAAACTACCAGTGTATACAGTGATGTTCAGTCACTACCTCAGAGCAGGTGTTGTGCAAACATTCAATATCCATCCATATGTTCATGGAAAGAAAATGCAGCGCTCAGTTCCTCCCTTTAATCTTGCTGACGCAGAAATAAGATGCTCATCTGAAACCTAATAATAGAGTAATGCTGCTAATGATAACATCTTCAGGGACATATTCAAATACATTTAATTTCATTTAGAGTCCATTACAAAATGTCACATTGTGAATTCTGCTCTGAACACATGCAATTTGTTTTATGTGACGGTTTCCCAAGTTTCACACTTTAAATGTAATATATGCGTATCTTTAATATGTATCACATGGAACGTTTAGGCATATGCTCATACACAGTAGGCCCTCTTCTAGGCCAAAACACCAGAGGTCTTACGTCAATAATCTTTAGAGTATTGATGTAAGATCTCTGGTGTCCTGTGGTGTGGGGCACCTGGGTCCTTGCATGTTGCGGTTTGTAGGGTGGGGTCACTATGGATTGGGTGTGTTCTGTTGCATCTCACAGACACACAATCCAGATGAGATCTGGGTAAAGCTCTTTGTCATGTTCTTAAAGCAGTTTCTAAGTGGGTTTTTAAGGTGTGAATGGGCACAATGTAGTCTCAGGCCTGATTTGGAAATCTCCGTCATAACTTACAGCGTAACCGGAAACCCCTTTTAAACCTACGCCATAACCTTCCACGTAATCTGACGTGCACCTCTAGAGAAATGTAACGACACGTCAGGTTGACACAGCCCAGAATGACTGAATGGAGTGGAAGGTTACGGCATGGGGTTAAAAGAGGTTTCCAGTTACGTCATAAGTTACGATGTAGATTTCCTGCAAGTCTAAATCACAGTTTAGATGAGGCTGCAGCCTTCTGGGAGTGCCACTGGCTGCATGAATGTTAAGTGCACGTAAAAGTAACAGGCACATAAATGCAAGAACCTAGCAGAACATTGCTTTGTAATGAAATGATCAGAGTTATTACATCACTGTTTTAATTGAATCTCCTTCCCTGCTTTAATGTTGTGGCTGATCTGTGTATAAACAGTCATGAGAAAAAGAAAGGACTCCTGTGAAAAACTAAGTTTGCCCCTACTGCTTGACTTGGAATTAAGAGGGTAAGTAGCAGATCATCATTAACAGATCATCAGTAAGTGTGCGCACCTCCATAAAAACAGAAGTTTTGGGAGTTTGCAGGACTATAGTGTTAACACAATGCCACAGTCTTCCCAGGAGTGGACGTCCCAGCAAATTCACCTCTGGGTCAGAACGTGCAATCAGAGAAACTGCAAAAAGAAAAACAAGAGCTACAACTCAGCATGTTAAATGTTAAAGTTCATGACAGTACAGTCAGAAAACGATTGAAGAAGCATGACTTGTTTGGAAGGGTTTCCAGCAGAAAGCCTCTTGTGTCTAAAAAGAACATTGTGGTATGGCTTAGTTTGAAAAGTTGTATCTGAACAAACCACAAGACCTCTGGAACAATGTACTTTGGACAGACAAGATTAGAGCAAAGATCATAATGCACAGCATCACGCTTGGCGAAACCCAAACACAGCATATCAGCACAAACAACTCATACTAGCTATGAAGCACGGTGGCGGAGGCGTGACGATTTGGACTTGTTTTACAGCCACAGTACCAGGGCACCTGGCAGTCACGGAGTCGACCATGAACTTCTCTGTATAGCAAAGTACTACAGCAATTAGTTCAAGTTATTGCTGTTAAAGGTGGTTCTACATGCTACTAAATCATGGGGCGTACTTAGTTTTTCACAGGTCTGCAGAAATTCCTATGAAAACTTCTTTCCACTTTGACTTTCCACTAGCTTCAAATGTGAAAATGCAAAAGTCCATACCGGTGTGTTCTTTTTCACAAATACAAATCATGTGTATTTCACATTTTTGGAAACAGAGTTTATTGCATATTATCTTGTAGTGTAATAGCTTGGCAGCCTGTCCTGGATGTACCTCACCTCTCATCCTATGGCAGCGGGGGTAGGCTCCTGCCACACACAACCCTGAACTGGACAAGAACATGGATGTTTGTTTAATTTTTGTTTTGTTTCCATTCATCTCTGTACAGCATATAACAACTGCCCCTTGACAGTAACAGCAACGATCACAAATTTGGTTTTGAGTGTAAGACAGTACAAAAACCCAAGAAAGATTCGAGAGTTTGTTGACTTATTTTTTTATGCTGTATACACAACTGAATGGAAAACAATGCTGCCAAGAGCGAATCGAATGAATAGATTCAGATTTCAAGAATATAATAGCATGGCTTACAAACTGGTTGGCTTGAATGAAGCTGAAAGTGGTTATATATGGTTACAGTCCTTGTAGACTGAGAGTAATTGCACTAATGATGCAATCATAAAAAAAGAAAGATTGAAATTGTTTGTTTGCTCAAAAAGCACATATGCTCTAAATTCCGGTTTTCACATGAGGCTTCTAAAACACATAACTATATGATATCCCTGCTGTAATACTCTGTTGCAACAGAAAATGATAGAAAAACATCAGGGTGCTAAAATTTTGTCATGCAAGTGCAGTGAAAGCCCTCACTCAAATCCTCAAGAAAGAAGGCATGGAGTTAATAGGCACTGTCTCGAGGAAGATGAATATATAATGTGTAATGTATTGTCACTGTTCCACTGAGACTTGGCTAAGAATGATGTACGATGCAGACATTTTCTACTGCATTGATTCTGCCTTCATTTTTAAAGCACACTATACTTTCTCTCTTGGTCACAATGGAGAGGGGGCAAATTGAATCCTGATTTTACGGTCGCGAGCAGGGACTTGAATTGTAACTGACTTGGCAACCCCCAAAAAACATGAAACTATAACTGAGTTGACTGGAAATGATTCGGCTTTGTCGATGAAATTACACTTCAAAGCTGAAAGCCCATTAGGATTTTACTGTAAGCTGCAAAACATTAGCATTAAATTGCCATTTGCCGACAAATATGATATAATCTTAATGACAAACTGGACAACAGCGAGTTTGTGCACAGCAGATCCCCAATTATGAAGTCATGATTTGTTGACTGCTCTGGATACGCCTGCTGCAGGCTACATATTTTTGTCAGGAACTACAAAAAAAAGGAGATATAAATGGATTTCATAATGTTCTGATTTATTCAGTCATCGCACTAAGGCTATCATTACAAAGCATTACACCCATGATAAGCCAACGCAACACGGCACACTAATGGTTCACGAGACGTGTAATGTCTACCTGTGCTGTACTACCAGCTGTGTCCTCGATACGAGCAGAGGTGTCTCTGAACAGCAATCCTTCTGCTCAGACAACATGCAATTTTTTTGATATGCTGTCTGAGCTCTGTCATTTTTCCCTCTAAATATCATGCGAAGCTTGTGTTGTTGTCATTTCTCAACAATCAATGCACTGGAAGAAAATGATCTGCCCAGCTGGAGGCAGGTTTACGGTAACATTTTCCTCAGGTTTCTAAAGTTCAGCCACATGCAGCTTTCTTTTGAACATGATGTTATACCGCTCGTAGGAGCTTTCATTCTTCCCCACCACTCCTCCTATTTTTAGAGCCTTACTTTGCAGAATTGTAATAAAAGAGCTACCTCAGTGCTGCAGAATCAACCAGGGGACATTTTTTTGCATGAGAATATAACAAAACGCTTGATTGCCAAGTTTGGATACATTAATATCTGAAATATCTCCTCTCATGTTGTCTTCTCGTGAGCCAAAGTACATAGCCAGGTCAGTGGTCTCTGTTACACGTGGCTTCAATAAAAAAAAGAAAAAAAAACAGTCCCCCTGGTCGCACAGGGGAAATGTGAATTTGGGTCAAATTCAGCAGGTGTAAAGCGAGAGGATTAGTGCAGAGATCGCATGTTTTCCGAGGCGTACTTTTACATAATAAAGAAAAGCAGAGTAAAAGAAAGCAGATGTAATGATGCTGATCTACTGGCCCATATTTTTATTTAGAGAAACAATGTTTATGTATGGCCTACTACTGCAAGTGTAAACTCTCTATTTCATCTGAACTGACCCAGGAGAGCTTGGCTCGCTGGTGTTTTATTCATTGTGGTCAACGCAGTATATATGTAAATACACACAGCCGGCCCTCGTCTCTGTTTTTTTTCTTCCCCACGTTTTTTTTTTTCTTTTCGAGGACTGATGAAGTTGTCAGAAAACGCTTGGCTTTGCTTTTTCGCTGGAGCCTGTCATTCCTGCCCATATTCAATGTGCAATCAAAGCCCTAAGTTATAAAACAAAAGGAGTTAAAAAAAAAAAGAAAAAAAAGAAGCAAGTCTCAGTTTTGCTGCTGACTCATCTGAAGGGTGTAAATAAATTTCACAGTGAGAGATCAGAACAGTGTCCTTGCTGTAAATTACAGGTCTTTATAAATGTTCAGTTTAAGCCAGGCTAAAATTAAAGCAAAAACAATGTGATCTTTTTTTTTTCTTTCTTGTATAGGCAGCTGACTTTTTACCATAGCTTAGCCACTTTTCACTATAGCTCTTGCTTGCTCATTTGCTGTTAATTAGTAAAGGAGAGAATTACTACCATCCAGGCATACGCTGTACACATTACAGGAGCGCTCATGATTGCTAGGTTACTGCTTCCCTCTTCAATACAGCTTAATCAACAAATAAGCACGGGCATGGTTTACTTTGATCAGTACACATACCGTACTTCAGCTTTGTGGTTATGTTGTGTGAATGCATTTTATTTGTTGTTGAGCTGCAACTAATCCGATGCTTTAAAACCATACCTGCGTTGCTGATTTCTTTACTTTAAAATTAAAGGAAACAACAGCTCACGCGCATTATAAAACAACCTCAAATCCATTTCCTGTGAATTCCATTTTAGATGTTATTTTAGATTATAAGAGTGATAATTACATTTTTTTTTCTTCCAGTGGTAGAGTTTTTTGTGGCTTTTCAACCACAGCGACCTCACAGAGAGGCACATTTTAAGAATTCAAGTCCCTCCACCTCGACATCTTTTCTTTGATTTCGTCCTCTCATGCATTCTGTGTGTTCCCTCTCCAAAAGTGCCGTTCACATTATGGTGAAAAACCTCATGCAATAATGTGGGGTGTTTCAGCAAACATTCATGCGGTAAATAAGAGAGTAGCTGGGAATGCTGTGGTGAATGCTGTGGTAAATATGTCTCGAGTCATTATTAGATGGTTTTACTCATTAAGATCAAAAGCCACAAATTCAAAGGCGATCTCAAACCTTGAAAAGGGAAAAGCTATTTATTGAAAAAAAGAGGAAAAAATCAAAGGATCTTAACTGACTTTTTGAGGATTTTCTTCAGGATTTGTTAAAAGCTCTTGTTCCATGCAGACATAAACACTCTCTGTTCTTCCGCATCAAGAAGAAATTCTTTTCAGCATTAATTTCCGAGCTTATTGGACAAACCAGCTTTCTATAGTTCTGTAATCACAGGGCAGCATGAAAAACGATGGGAATTATCACGATCCTTATAATGGTAGTTTCCGTGATGGAAGGAGCTCAACCACAACTGAACTCTACTACATTCATGACAAGACAGTGTCTTAATTCACACTGAGGACCAGGACTGCACAGTCTATTCCTAAATTCATTGTTTAGATTGTGCATCCAGTTTCCTATGATTCCAAGCAGCTAGTTTCAAATATTTGAAAACTATGTTACCCGATTCCAAGGAAACATTTTTAAGAGCATCCAAAGGAAAGCATTCGCCACAAATATGTAATTCCCAAAATTAAGGACAAGTAAGGTGATAAACCTCACTAGCAATCTGCAAATGTTTGTATCATCTATTTTGCCTCCATGGAGAAATACAGCGTGTGTTTTCAAGTTGGTATGGGGTAATGATTCAATTTAGAGTAACTAGAAACTCACGACTGTGAACAAAAGAATGGACATACCACTGTTTTTTGGTTCGAAGTTTTGGATATTTGAATGGGATGGCAGAGTAGGGGCGATACAAATTCATTTCAGTTTGATTCAATTTTATTTATACACCACCAAATTACAACAACAGCTGCCTCAAGACACTTTACATTGTAAGGTAAAGACCCTACAATAATAGAGAAAAACACCCAAGACTCAGCTACCCCCCACCATGAGCAACAGTGGGAAGGAAAAACTCCCTTTTAACAGGAAGAAACCTCCGAAAGAACCAGCCTCAGGGGGCGGCAGCCATCTGGTGAGGGGGGGAAGACAGGACAAAGACATGTTGTGGGAGAGCTTATATTCTAAAGGTGCATCTGTAATTGAGAGTGATATTAATTTCTAACTGGGTGGTGAAAAACATGTAAAACTAGATGCACTAAGTAGTCTGAAACCTTTATATCAAACTTAAAAATAACATCACTATAAACTGTGCATGTTTTGGATTGTTATTTAGTATGCACAGGCCAACATTTATTGCTAAGTAAATACGATAAGGATAAAAGGAAGGTGAACTCTGTTCTTTAGGTCTCATACATACGTATATCCCTCTATTGGCTTTTATTTCACTGTTATTTCAGCAGTTTTGGGGTTTCACTTTGGATGTATCCATAGATTGGCAACATCTAAAAATTTTAGCAGGTTTCATGACCTACATACACTGTGTCACTTCACACCGTATTTCTGTGTGAAAATGAAAAATTACTCCAGCAATTTCTCAGAATATGCTGCTGCTTCATTTTCTTTGTCGTAGTTTCCATCATATTCAACCAAATCTGCAGACCTCATGATTTTCTGGTGACTTTCCCTTATGAGCATAGTTCTTCTGACTAAAATAAAAATATACATACACTTCATATAATTTGGGTAAAAGCCAGACTTTAGACAGGTTGCATAGGCATAGGCTATCATGCATGTTCATGGATTGGGGAAGGAAGCCTTTCTAATTTATGTTTAGTAAAACTTTTAACCAAACATAAATTGGGAAGTAAATTAATGGTTTAATGACCTACTTGTATACCTGTCCTTTACTGGCTGAATGCACCTGCGGGGGTTTACAACAGTAAGTATGTTTGATTCACACACAGTAGAGGCAGCGAGGCTGTGTTACCTTATTTGGCAGAAATGCGTGCACTTTCTGACTATTTAATAAGCAAAAATGTGTAAATTAAACAAAAATTGTTTTAATAAATATTGATATTCTAGTGAATTTACTATTTATTGGGTAAGGTTTCCATTTTTTTCTAGTAACAACTAATATCTGCTAAGTTTGAACTTGGCAAAGGAAATGTGCAAACAACTCAGCTCACATAAAAACGTCAACTAAAACAATTAGTAAAAAACACAGGCAGCTGCATATTGTGAATCATAAAATAGAACAACACTCACTCACTGATTTCTTCATTTAGATATATACTTCAAAGGTGCTTTAGAGGAAGCTCTGACTTTCAGAACCATGTTGTATTCTTGGTAGAACCACAGTGAAGCTATATAGTCCTCAGTTGTTTCCCGTGAGACTTGTGTCAGCTGCAGACTCCACTGACAGAAGTTAGATCAAGCATAGAAAGCAGATTCAGCTCTCTACAATAGATAAAATCTGACAAGCAACATGGATCCAGACTTGTCTCCTCTCTAGATCTTTTTGGCTCGTAACACTTTGCCTTTCCTCTGTCCTTAGGAAGCCTGTAAAAATGCTCTTATGTGGGGAAAAACCCCGAACAAATAAATGTAATGCACTGGAGTCACTGCCGTCCAACTGGGTGATTTGCGCCAAAAATATCACTGTGTCCCAGCCCAAAAAACAAGGTTATCTGAAAAAGGCATCTCAATCTATAGTCAAGCATTTTTAAGCACTTGGTAAAGTACTTGGAAACATTTGTTTTAATTTAGTTTCCAATGGTGAATGTTTATCTTATGTGTAGCTGTATGTGTTGTTGCTCTGTTGTGCAGCGAGTTCTTTCACATAGAGAGTAAAACACTGAAAAATGGAAACAGATGCTCATTGTTCCAGCCTGAAAAGGCAGAGAGGAGGAGGGGGGACAGGAAGAGAAAAAGAAAAGATTTACAGAATCTAATGATTCCATACAACAGTAGCAGATTTAAGATGAGTTACTTTTTTCACACATTTGAGCTGCTGAGAAAACTACACAGCACTAAAAATATATTTCAAACAACTAGCCCCAAATAGAGGCAGTTTGTTCTGCTGTTGTATCATTTAAATAGCAATACAGTAACACATTTTTGAGATATCTTTGCTGACTTTTTAGGGAATAGGGAAATGGGACATCTTTGCGTGCCACCGAAAGGAATCCTGTCACTCAAGCTGGTGTTCTGGGACTGCCTCTATTTTTGGTACCTGAAGCACAGACACATGCCATACGGTTACCCTGACACAAACAGAGACACAATAAATAATAAATCCACCAAACAGGAAGATATTATCCACTCACGGCTTGTTGGAAGTCAATAATTTGCAAAGCAGCTCACAGGGAAAATTGGTTGCAATAAAGCCCATTATGCAAAAATGCAAAGTGGAATAGTGGCGGGAGGAACACAGCTAGCCTTGAAGTGAGGTGGGACTTTGAGGCAACATCCACCTCTTCCATGCTAGCTTCAGTTCAATTAGCGTCCACAATTTATTTCTCAAAAATGTGAAGCTTTTATAAGCCTTTCTGAAAAGCTGCAGCATGGAATAAATCTGAACACCATGTCATTTTAATAAGCCCTACACAGGTGTTTTCACTTGACTGATTAAACTTGGCTGATCCTCATATGACCGTGTACTAACTCTGACTCTCCTGCTAGGCTTTCTTGCAAGTCCAGAAATAACGACTTCTGAATTTTTCTTAGTATAAACACAATTTCAAATTAGCCTTTTGTCCAACAAAATGAATGCACGTGGCTATAAATATTGAATTGTTGATTAATTCTGCACAAGAAACGGCAATAATACACAGAGGTGGCAAAAGTACAGACGTCCTTTACTTAAGTAGAAGTACTGACACCTGTGTTAAGAAAACACAAGTTCTTTACTCAAATAAGTCAGTAAACTGAAAAAGCACAGGCTCTGAAATGTACCCAAAATATGAGAGTAAAAAGCAGTTCTGATGATAAACACCACAGCTGCTGTGCACCAGTCCATTACAGTGCTTTACTGTAAATTCAACACAATACAGCAATCTAAACGGTTTATCCTGCATTAAACTGCCGAGCATTTTCATGCAGCCTTTGAATAACAGAGTTAGTATATCTCAGTTTGTTTTCCACTTTGACATTTCCACCAGCTATTTTTACACAAAGATAACTGAACCTTTTATCAATATCATAATAAAATAATATTAAGACATGGGAATAAAACCTTTTTCTTTTAAAAAAATTTTTTTTGCCTCCACACCTAAGCATAAAGTATAGTCAGGGGTAAAGTGGGAAGATGTAAGCAGATGTCATCTTGGCTGATTTCCATCCCCAACACTGACAGTATACTGTTTATTCTGTCTTTATACTACACAGTATATAAGACGGATTTCAGTGAATGAACTTAACCATCATCAGCTTAAATTCAAATTGATCTCTGCTACACTTGATGTGACCTAACTGGCCATGAACAACACAGCCTCTGAACACCAGTCCATTACAGCGCTTTACTGTAAATTCACCACAGCACTTGCAAGCTAACCTGTCTATCCTGCACTACACTACAGAGTATTTGAATTACAGGATGATAGTAGAAACATTAGTTTGGTTTGCAGGATGTTTCACAACATGAAAAAACATAACTTCACATCATATACAGATCCAGTTTAAGATTTAAAAAATGAAGCCATTACAAGGTATAAAAATTCCAGTTTATCAAATGTCACCGAGCAGTCCTTACCTTTAAATCTAACCTCTCTTCTTCCTCTCCTGTCCTGTCTTTCTTACATCTTTCTCCATCTGTGAGTGAAGTTATCGCTCACTCTTCTCTCGCCCTGGGAAATAGAGAGGCTGTACCTTAAACTAGCAGACACACTGCGCATCAAACTGCACACAAACGTTTTGTGGGCTTGCTGATATTTGTTGAGCTGATAGAAATGTTGCATTTGAAATTACCTGCCACTTAAAAAA
The DNA here is from genome assembly GCA_015107715.1 of Tylochromis polylepis. NCBI lineage: Eukaryota > Metazoa > Chordata > Actinopteri > Cichliformes > Cichlidae > Tylochromis > Tylochromis polylepis. Next base: position 29,985 of record VVHJ01016207.1, read on the forward strand.
ACACTTTACTCCCTTTAGTTCCTCTTTGGTGGCACTAGCTATATGTTGAAGTACTGAAACCACAAACATCTGCACCAAAAACACCATTCTAATCTAATCTAACCCCTGAGTATAGATGATGCCTAAACTATATGTTTTTCCTCTTTAATCTTAGGTGATGGATACACCAACAGGATTGTCTCTTATGTGTTATTGTTCCCTCCATTTAGGACCAAATAGCTTTGATATTTGAAGGCTTGCAGTGGAAGTTAAAACGTTTCTCAAATGTCTTAAACCTAAAGTAATGAACATGCTTTGAAAATGTCAAGAGTAGGCAGGAAAAGTAAATCGTTGTAAGAAAAATAAATACTCAAAGTAGATACCTGAAAATTCTACTTAAGTACAGCAACAATGCATTTGTACTAAATTACTTCCCATCTCTGACAATATATGAATAGTTTATGTGTGTTCACCACTAGACTTCAGCTGAAGTAAATGGGTGGTTTTTTTGTAGTAGAATAATCCTTTAATTGTCCCACAAGGGGAAATTTGTTTGTAACAGCAGCCAGAGACACATACAAACAAACAAACAAACAAACAGTACACAGGACACAGAAAAGAAACATACTCAATTTTTTACATATTTACACCAAGAAAGACAATGGTTACCAATTTTTAGCACTGTACAGTTTTAAATTAAATAAATTAAATACAGATAAGAGGCAA
>VVHJ01016211.1:3830-21061 GCA_015107715.1 Tylochromis polylepis
TCTTCTCTCTTTTTCCCCCCCCCCCCCCCCCTTTATATTTGCAGCTTTAATGGTCAAGAATGGAAAATTATATAAGGCAACAAATTATGGTCCTTAAGAGTAAAAGTGCTGTAGCTTCATAGAAAAAAAAATTGTGTAATGATAGAAGATTCCAGTAGCACCTAGGCTGTTATATTTATTCACGCTTATGACATTTATTACTTTATATGTAATTTACCTCTGGTGTGTGACCTCTGTGTCTGATTTGTTTTATATGTCAGCAAAAAATCATATCTAAAGTTCTAAAAATACTCATGTAAAGGAAAAATGTTACTCTAGAGGCAGTTAATCTAACTTGTGACAACAAATTTGACTTTTTTGATGAAACATAAACGCTGCCGTGTAAAAGACTGCATCAGATTCCTCAAAATGTAAAAGTGACAAATCAAGGCTGTGACAGTGTGCGTTTTATCCCCCCACCCCTGTTTATATTTGCAGCATTAAGAGAAAAAACAACCTTTCAAATTATATAAAGCAACAAATCATATGCGCTATAGTTTGCTGTATTTATTCACTTTTACTACATTTGTTTTTTTATTTTGCTATTTGCTAACATAGGGGGAAAAAAACGAGGCACACTGAGGTCACACACCAGAGGTAAAATGCACACAAAGCTCCAAGAATACACATGCAAAGGCAACATTTTACTCTAGGGGCAGTTAACCTAGAGAAACATATGGCTACAAATTCCACTTTCTCCTCGTACACAGACACTTAAACCCTTTTCCAAAAGTACAGCCAGCAACAGACACTAGCATATTATCGGTCGCCTCAGCTGTGTTGTACAGATTATGACATATGGTGTACACCATCTGAAAAATGCATACTCTAAGCTGCTCTGCAGACATTGCCAAATATAGGTTGCAGTATATAGGCTAGTAATATGTACTCTCAACCCCAAGAGGCTCTTGAGTAGCTACAACTTTGCCTTTATTTCAGAAAGGTACAGAAAGTGAAGCATAATAAGCTTCCCAAGGCATTACGTGCTTCTTTTTTTTTTCCTTCACATTTGGCTCTGAGGATTGGACTCCAGACAACAGTCTTCAGAGAACTTAACGATCATGCCATCTGGAGGCAGGGAAGTGTTGTAGCCACTGATATCGATCATCTTTTTACACCTTACTCTCACAGATGGTGGGAAAAAAAACACCATCTGGGTGCAGGTGTTGGGGCTTTGAAAATGAAAAGCAGCCACAACAAAATAGAAATAAAAACGTTTGTCCTAACACTTCTTAAAGTTTTCTTTAATTAGGACTTTTTAATGTGTGAGCTTTTTAAGAGTTAAAGCAGTTGTGCTGCTGGAGGTGGATATGTTTGTATGTGGCTGTTTGTGTCTAGATGTCGGTAACGCTTCTGGCTCAAGTTTGCCACAAAGTTCACACGTAATCTTTGCTTTTATATGTTTTGCTTTGAAATACAGACTTTACTACCTACTGCATATTAAATGCACACATATTAAAGATGTTGATATGGGTTAAGGTTATCATTTTATGCCTTATATTTTAGGGTCATTATTACACATGGATACATTTTGAAGTGTTACTTTTTCTTTGCAGTGAGGCATCGGGCAATGGAAACATACCTCTTAATTGCAGACACCATGACAATGCTGCCATCAAGTGGACGTCCCTAGTTATTACAAAAGTCTGTCCTTTGGCGTTATGGATCATCATTGTCATTACCATGAACACAATCATCATCACCTCTACAGTCATTAGAAAATTACCACCATCAGTACATCTACTTTGGTTAGCCCCAGAGCCAGCTCATCTGCATAACGATGTACAACCTGTATAATGTCTTTGCACAGTGATTCAGTGAGAAATATGCACTGAGCAATACCCAAATAACTGCAGCTGCAGGAGGATCAGCAAAAAGCTAAATACCTGTGCAAACAAGAGTTTGACAACTATTGATATTTAACAGATTGGTGTGACCACTAGATGTCACTGCATACCCTGAAATCAGATCATGGCTTTCAGAGAAGGCACACCTGCAACCTAGAAACAAGTCAGTGCAGTAAACATGCAATGCGTGGCGACAGACTCAAAATTACAAACAGAGGATCGTCCCTGTTGTGTTTATGTGATTCATCCCTGATGCAATCATAAAATCAATCCCAGCAACAGAGGCAAAGTCTGTGAGAGCGCTTACAAAAGTACTTTGATTTCTTTTAGCATGTAGATTAATGTGACCCTTGTTAACGACAGTTCTGTACAGTTATACGTTACAATGTTGTGATTCTTTATTGACAAATATTGCAATCAGTAATTGTTGATTATTAATTAACAGGAGATTCCTTGGTAATGCTGACCTGTTTTTACCCATACTAACTGCTACCACTGTAATATCCGTTAGTGGGCTCGTATAATATTGGAAAACATGCTATGCTTGTTTACAAAAGCTCATGAGAACACAATTTAGAGGGTGCTTGGAATGTTATTGGCATATTCTTATTAACAGGCTCGTCATTCCTTCTGAGTAAGGAGTTTTCCATCATATGCACAATACAAGTGCATATGATCCAGACTTTGCTGATATTGATCAAGAAGCAAAACTGTGTACCAGAAAAGATATGCAATGTCCAGAGTCATTGGATAATTGCACATTTATCCCATTAAATGTCCTCATGCTGACCACTAAGAGTGCCACATCTTAAGGTTGTACACATATGTGTTTTGTTATGGCTGAGCTGTTGTTGTAACATGCACTGACACACAATAAAGTGGGAAAAAAAATGCACTGTAAATTGTTCCATTTAGAGCCCAGAATACTTCCGCTTGCTTTGTTTTTGTCTCCAATAGACCAGTACCTGGTTACTGTAATCTAGCCTGAAGCCAGAGAGCGAGAGAGAGAGAGAGAGAGACCTATGCCTCAGATCCATCTGGCCCTCACCTGGATACTGTATTATGCCCCAAAGCCTTTCAGATTAAAGAGCTGCCTTCAGTCACATTCACACTCGGCGAGATTCCATAATGTTTCTAAAAGCTCAAATAATGCTACACTGAAGCAATTGTTTTTCATCTTCCTCTGATGTTATTTTCAGTGAAGCACATCAGCAGGCTCTGTTTCTATTTTTCTCTCTGCATGTGTGCAGCACAACATGTTTGCACTGTATCTGCCAATGTTTGTGTGAAGTTTTTATCTATTTCAGATTCACCAAGAGACTTTTGCTCATGTGACTTCTGCCACTGTAATGTATGTGTGTAATTTATAAAGTGAGTTTAAATTTCCTCATTATTCTTGAACTCCAAGCCTTTGAACACATTTGCCTGATAACATACTTCTGGCCTTTGTTAAATTCTGGCTGCTTGTTACGTGTTTTTGTCAGGCCAAAATTTAAAAGCGAAAAGAAATAATTTGCTGGAAGATTATCATCTGCCTCTTCAACACTAGACTTAATCGAGTTTTCCTTAAAGCAACTTAAGGAAAGTCCTAATCAGCAGTAAGTCACCTTTGGCATGGTTTGCAATGTGGGTTTTGTTCTTTAAACACTATGGAAAATAATCCAGTCTGGTCTCTGTACAAGTACAAGAGTAACAAAATAGCACAGATACAACCCTGCTTATACTATAGCGGTTGGACCACAAATGTGCGTGATGTTGAACGCTTTGATGCCAGCCCTGTTTACATGACATAATGATGCCCATGCTGTCAGTTTAGAGCATTTCAATTGTCTCCATTCCTTCAGAGAAGACGCTCATCAGAGATCCACAGATGGTCTTGCTATGTGTCTGATTATAATGGGTAAAAAGATATGAATGAAAAAAATTAACCTTTATGTCAGTGTTTGTTGTAATGCATGCCCGGAAAAAGAAGACAAGGGAGAGAAGAGAAGAGAAGCACATACACTAAAGAATTCAAGGTGGGACGTAAAATTTTGTGTAGAGTTTAGGGGCCGATCACTGCGAGTTGTTTACTATTGCTAGAAAAGTTTGTTAAAAACAACTATTGAAATTTTGGGCAGATGCACCATTGTCTGGCTTTGCCCTCTTTCCTCCCCCTTCCCTGTTCTTTTGTAATTATGTGTATAAATTTGCAAATCTCTGTTTGCATGTGCATGCACGTGTGCTTACAAACATTAGATATCGAGTGTACTCGTACTCCACGTGTACTTTCCCAATTTTTTATGGGAAAGGCTCAACAAGTATATTTTTGGTCTGAGTCTGACTACTGTTGAAATTTACAACAATACTCATTTTATTAAATTTGTTTAAATTTCCAAAATCGTATTTTCTCTCTATATTGTTTTGTGCAAAAAAAGAACAAAGGGTTAATTTTATGCATTTAAAATTAAATTTATGATCAAATAAAGTGAAAAAAACCCTGATATTTCCTCAAACAGCTGCATACCTGCTGACTTCTACAAAACCTATCTTGCTTTTAAATACACTGTAGATCACATAACTGTCTTGAAGCATGGGTGATATTATTGGATAATAACCTCTGTGTTTTGGACTCCTGCACGTCTGTCATTGCTATTTCAGGAGTTGAAAAATATGTGCCTTATGTTCGATGGTGCAATAGGACAACATGAAATGGCATGTGCTTGACTTGAATTTCCATATAACGTTTTGCTCGTCCATATGGAGCGCATTTAGATATTGATCATCCATATATTATCCTGTTTTCAGGAAGCAAATTTAGTATGCTTTACTGTGCAAAGAGAATCTTTCTTTCTGAAAGAAGTGATTAACTGAAGTGATCACTGGGGAGATTTAAAAGTGTACTGTGACCAGGTAGGTGATATCTAATTAACTAATATGACAGCCAGTTCAGTCCAGAGGAAGAGCTCTGGTGTCACAGGTCATGTTTATGGCCTAAGGCAAGGGTGCTGTGGATCTGACCTAGAGTCAAGTTCCAGCATGGACTTTCTCTGTGGAGCCCAACTAAAGAAAGAAAAAAGACAAAATAAAGCTGGAGTAATATTATGAATGTCATTGTGTTGTTTTCTCATATATATTTGGTAATTTATTAATGCATTTAAACAAAAACCTTTGAGAGAGTGTATTTTTGCTTTCCTCCATCGTTCATTTGCATTTATCCCAACTACGGTACTATACTGCTGATGTGCAATTAGCTTGTTGTTGATCCATTTCACATGTGTTCTTGGGGATGTTAAATTTTAATGTAATCCTATAGAAATTAGTTTTTTCATTATTTTTTTAATGTATTTGCTAATGGAGAGGGTATTGTTTGCAGTGGGACTCGAGATAACTTAAACACTTTGACACAAAATAAAGCTAGTAATGTAATGGATAAGGTAATGAGGAGAGAGAGAGGGGGAGATTTCACAGGAGGAACTTGATACAAAAGAAAAGCAACTTCAAGAGACTGTCCTAAAGCTATTTCTCTTGGGAAATTTTTAGGTAACCAGTTAAATTAGTGTTTGATAGGAAGAACTGGTTTTATTTAAATATGTGTTTCTTGGTTGTCATGTTATTGCCTGTGTAACACTTTCAGCTCTGTCAAATCTCAGTCTCAATTCACACTCAGGGACTTTGTTTTTTTCTCCCTGCAAACAGGGAAACAAATGTCAAATGAAAAGTCTGGTTCTCCTTCTGTGTGCAGTGTGTTCGTTTATCTCCTGGGAGACAGAAACAAAGAACTGTGTCTCAATATTCACCACCCTTGATTATTTTTAGCTGTCACCCCATGTAGTTTTTAAAGAGAGCACTGATGGTTAAATGGTAGACAAGAGTCCCAGCTTTTTGACAGCTCTGTGGTGGTTGTAACTGCCTGTAGTTGTCGCTCAGTGTGGCCTTGCTGCCCCTACGCTTCCTGCAGATGAAAGGAACACACACTGTGCTAAGTGTGTATGCATTTATAGTGGTTTTCTCTTTATTCTGTTGCCATTTTAAAAGTTTTGATTATGCCATTTTGCAGTTAGAATCTATGACCAATAAAGAGATGAAATGAGTTCACATGACTTAAAATCTTGGCACCAGTTATATGTCATCTAGATTGACTGCCAATGCGTGGCAGATGCTTTTTTTATAGAGGGGGAATAAGTCAGTTTCTCTGTCTATAAAACTGTTTAACAAAATCTGGGGTTTATACATGTGCCTGTTCAAGATTTATGGACAATGTGAAATATGGAAACAATCAGAACTCAACACAATGATTCATTTTTAATAAAAACATCTTCCCACTGGGGCACACGAGATTGAATTTCATCTTTATTCTTACGAGGGGAAAAAGGCATTGATTTGCACATTAAACACATTAACACTGTAGTCCATCCTTCTCTGCCAACCAACTGCAACAATGTGATCAGTTTCAGTAAAACAATGCATTCCCATGGCGGACATACAGAAATACATGCAGTTTGCGGGCAGCAACAGTCATGGTGGCAAAACATCCAAAAGCCACATTGCTGCACTGCGATGGTGGTGCTGAAGATCTCCATAATTTCAGTTCCTTGATCTGTGCCCATCTGTGTATCTGGTGGCTTGCCTGCAGAGACTGTCTGTCATTTGTTCCAGCATGTCCCCTTAAAGTCTCTGTTATTCTCTGGGAACGTGGACCACAGGAACCCCTGGGGGGATTGAAGTCCTTAATGCTGTTGTGAGTACATTTAGGTCGTTGGGGGTCAAAGAGAGCAAAATAGACAGGAAGAGTGGCATAGAGAGAAACAGACACAGAAACATAGAAAAAACTGAAAGGTAGAGAAAGAGGGTGGGCACAGGGGAGGTAGATGAAGAATTTGAGTGGAAACACGTTTTTAGTATGAGCCTAAAATCCTTCTGAAGAAACAATAATTGGAAAAATATGAAGGGGAAATGGTGGATTTAACAATGAGAGCCTTTTTGTTCCTCTGTCACAAATGCAACTCCTTCAATCCCTGAAGCGCACAATTTTTTTTTCTTTTAAGAGTTGAATGCTAGCATTGTAGTGAATAATAATTCACATTTTAGCTGAGTGCTCCAGTGTTAGTACAGTAATCCTGTTCTGTTGTTACATCATAAGATAAAATTGGCTGTGAAAAAATAAATAAAAAGGTGCTTTTTAGACATGTCAGTTACTGATGCAATGTTTTTAGGGTCACATTTGAAGAATAAAGGTCACCGACAAACTTAAATGTGCATTTTTCTGTAATTATTATAATGACCTGTTCAAATACCCTGAGGATCATCAGTTCCCTGACAGGTAAAAAACCTGTAGCAGACAGTGCACCTCCTCTGCATAAGACCACGTTGTAAAACACAGTCATGCTTTGTTTTAAGAATGCCCCTTCAATGACATCCTCCCCTTTACTATTATTATTTTAGTCACAATGTCAAGGCTAGCCTATATTAACTTAAACCCCAGTTCTTTCATAATTCTAACAATGTTGTTATGCTGCATGTCCGTTTGGGTTGGACGACTTCTTGTTTACAAAATGCACAATACTTTAGAGGAACAGCTGTTATTATCTTTAGAGTTGATATTCTTATTTGTATGTTTTTGTTCAGCAGATATGATGATTTACTCACTCAGTTTGATTGAAATTCCCCGTAAGTGTTAGTTATTATGCCAGTCTATAAAAACATGTCATGACCTCTCTGTCTTCACTTACCTCACTCTCCCCATCGCTTATTTTTCACAATACACTATGAATTATTTTTGCCAAAAGGATCTGCAGTAGCAGTTCCAGCAGTATCACTGTTTTGTTTTGTTTTGTTCTTTATACCAAACAGTCTGACCAGCCTTCTGCTTGGCGTCTGACACACTATCTCACTCAGCGCCTGCACTCTTCCCGCAAAACCCATTCCCATTACAGCTGTAAGACTGACTTACACAGCAGGGGTCATTAAATGTGCAACCAAAGAGACACTTACGAGGTTGTAAAGCCACTTCATTGTATTTGTCCTAATGGCTTCCAAATGGCCACAGTTTATCTGACTATGATTTTCAAATTAGTTTATTGAAAGTAAAGAGAGACTCGGGCCTGTTGATCGTGACGCTTTTTGTCTGCGGCTGCAACATGCTCGTTCATCTGTCCAGGGAAAGAAAGCGCTCCAGAAACCACAAATTATAGGAGTGATAAAGTGAAAATTCTTGTTATAATTAGATTTGTTATCACAGTCAAACTTGTTTTGAATTAATGACACCCTATTTTTTTTATTATGTAGTGGGATTATAAAGAATACTTGTGCTTTTTTTTTCTTTCCAAATGATCTTTTTTTATTTATGTCATACTTACTGTCACATTTCATCCCCTCTCAAGGATCTGCAGACATAATAAAGAAGGATAGACACAGTGCCTTCTAGTGAGAAATATTGAATGAAAGTGTGGGTGAGCAAAAGAGAAGAAATAAACATAATTTAAAAAAATTTAAAATGCCTATGAGATCTTCAGATATATAATTTAGGCATTCATTTTTATAAGAAATAAAAAAAGCACATAGAACGACATATTAATTATCAAGTATTTTAAACTACATGATTTGAGTGTTTATGCTTGCATGCATACTTAGGTGTCTGAGGGCTGCCGACGGATTGTATTTTCTCTTTAAAAGAACGGGAAAATGATGACATGAACGATTTACTTGTCGTGCTTCTGTCATTCTTTGTTAACACGCATTCACTTGTTGCAGTTGAACTCAAAATGCATCTCAGACTCATATTCGTCCTTCCAGAATTAGAATCAAGTCCTTTATCGTAAACATAAAACCTAAAAATTATTTTAAAAACGACAGTCAGTCACAGGCAGTGTGTGGTTACTCAGCACTTATCACAGGTAGAACAAAGAAGTAGAATTTGTCACCAAACCATATGGTCTGTTACTCAGAGGTCTAATTATACACTTATATTAGCAAATAGGTTTTTAGTTGACATTTCAAACAATCCTGCTTCTGATTACATTAACTGACTTGAAAGAATTCCTGGACATTCACACAAACAGTCTCATTAAGGCCCCAGTCACACAAACCTTTTTCCATTCTTGGTGGAATGCACACATTTGGATTCATACACAGGTGACTTACCTGTGTTTCCACTGTGCAGTGCAGTAGGTCAGATATGAGACTACAGGTGACAGGGTTAAACCTGCAGCTTCTGTCCTGGCTCCTCCTCTCTTGTATCCATCCTCCATACCTCGAGGCAGAGAAGGCGGCTCAGCGCCGACTTATCCCGTGCCAAAGATTCACACCGGCAATTTCAGCTGTCAGCGTGCTCATGAATCACCTAGCTAAGGCATAATTTCTCAAGAAGATTTATTGGAAACACATATGCCAAATTTTGATACTAAAGTAAATGGAAGAGTGCCGGAGGGGTTTGAGGTCCTAGCTGTAGAATTTGTGTGAAAATGAAGACAGGTAGAAAATGGGCTATGAGGCTACAGAACTGATTGAAAAGTGTAATTGTGTTGTTTTGATATGGACATCTTGGCAATGTTGCTTAACAACCTCTAATTCATATATTTTATTAATAAGGAGAAAGGTGAAATACAGCTGATCTCATTATGACTCAAGGCAAGATGTTGTGATTAGTGTTGCTTTCACTTGTAATCATGCCTATGATTCCAAGATGTTAAAAATATTTTTAGACAATTCTGCTTCTTTTTTAAGAGGGAGAATATATATAATACATAGCATAAAATAATATATAATAGAATACAACTGATTTTGTGAAAATGTGCACTGTACAATTTTTGTTTTTGTTTTTATACTTTTGTAGGTGCATAACACCATCAAACTTTTTTTGATGTCTTTGTTACATTTTTCACATCACTTTCCCACATGGACTGAAGCCAGCGTTTCCTTTTAGCTGTACTTCTCCAACCTCCAGGCGACATCCACCATGGCTCTAGATTGTTTCGCTGTTATTGCCAGCTGGCTACAGGATAAGCTGTGATGAAAAGTGATGCGCAGTCAAAATCTGATCTCCTTTTCACAGCCATAATAAGAGGAGGATGATTCACTGGATCTTTTCAAGAGAAACTAAAAATAAGGTCAACATATTTCAGAGCAAATGTACGCCATAACAAGAGAGAACCTGAGAAAACACCGGCACACTAGCAGAGCCTCTAATACAGAGCGCTGCAGCATGAATCAAATAATAAATGTACACCTCTTGCACAGAAATTGGAGTGGCAGCCATTCAACCTGAAACTAGTCAGAACAGCTCCTGATCGCGCCCAAAAGAAGGCAGTGTGTTAATGAGTTGCATTCTCTTTCACTTGTCAAATGTCAACAAATCTTAACCATCTGACAGTGCCACCTCTCAAAGTACTCTCACGCCTCTCTCTAATTAATCCATACTTCTAACATCTTATCTGTTTTTCACTTGAACAATTAATTGCTGTCAGTGAAATGAGCCTCAGTTGTGCTCTTTTTAATGAAATGGGCTTGAATTGTTTCAAGCTGAATAACACAACATGCGCGTTAAAATGTTACTTTGTTTTGAGTAGCAAAAGATAACTTTTACTGCACTTTCAAATTAGTGTATTAGTGTTTTTGATTATTACTACAGCAAACCAACACACACACACACACACACACACACACACACACACAAAACAAGTAAAACCAGTAACTCCATTAGCCTTTGGCCAATGTACTTAGCAGTATGACATTGAAGAAAGATCTAGAGAGACAGGCCTGTCTGGTCTCTCTTTTTGGCAACACTGGCTTCTCATTATTTAGCAGGAGGCTATGGAATCTGACCCCTGTGGCTCTTTTGGAGTGAGCTAGACAAATGTTCATCCCTAAAGACTAGAAAGATGCAAATTTGCCAACGCTTCTTGACCCTGATAAACCTTCGGCCTCACACAAAGATAGATTAAAAATGAATTACTGTACATGTCACAGTCTGGCTGACTGAAGCAGACTGTGTGGAGTGAGGCGGCGGACCCAAATGTAGACACGCAAACAACTAAACTTGATTCTAACAATAAACGCACCATTTATTAAGGCTGGTATACACAAAGCAAAAGGGAAAGGGCGAAAAGGATGCAAAGCTAAACAATAACCTGAACTGGGAAAACTAGAAAGAAAACATGAAACATCCTAAATATGAGAAAATAAACATGAGAAAAAAAAAACCTGGCGAGGAGAAAATAAACATGAAAAACCTTAAACGTGGCAACTTGACATGAATACATGAAAACCTGGAGGCATGGCATGGAAACAAAGCAGACGATCGGACGAGGAACGAGTGGAAACACACAGACTAAAAGCACACAGGAGGTGACGAGGAGAAGTGGACACACATGGGAAAACAGCTGACACAAATGAACATAACGACGTCACAGGGGAAGAGTAAAACTAAACACATTGAACATAGAAACACAAAACCTCTTCAAAATAAAACGGGAAACAATGAGACGCAGACATGACAACATAAGACGCGCAGACATGAAACACATGAAGGGCAAAGGAGACTTAAACACAGGGGTTGAAGACGCAGGGGGAATCTAATAATCAATGAACTATAACGGCAACTTAGGCATAAATGACATGAACTTAGATAACCTAATAACTTAAACATAAACCATAAACATCAAAATATATTAAAACTCAATACGCTGGGTCAAATGACTCAGGAGCGTGACAGTACAATAAAAATAGAAAGTGTGAACCATAAAGCTTGAGAGAAACAAGTTAAAATAGAAAAAAAAAAGTTAGGATAATGTGGGGTAGCATATCAAGGAGGTTTTTGGTGTAGCACCATCTTTGTAGATGATTTTACCTGACAATATCCAACAACCTTCAGCGATCACTTATTAGGTGGTTGGGGAATACACATTTTCCCCTATAAACTCTGCTGTTTCCAGTCTTTTCCTAATCACAACCAAAGAACTTTCTATGCCCATGCCTACTAAGAAAAAGGGGAATGTGGATGCACATAACTTTTTGAGAAAGGGTTATAATATTCCGTAAGCCCATTACTAAAAATATATATAGGAATATAAGAGGCCAGTTGTGGAGTTAAGTGACTTGCATTAGCTTGGTTTTGTTAGCAGTGGTTTAAAACTATTATATTTTGTATCTTGTACCCATCCATCCTCTTCTGTTTATCCATGTCAGGGTTGGGGGGGGGTCTGGAGCCTGTCCCAGCTACCATAGGACCACACACTCTGGACAGGTCGCTGGTCTGTCACAGAGAGACAAACAACCATTCACACTCACGCCTATGTGAAATTTAGAATTACAAGTTAACCTAACCCCACTAACTGCATGTCTTTGGACTGTGGGAGGAAGCCCGAGTACCAGGAGAGAGACACAGGGAGAACATGCAAACTCCACACAGAAAGGCCCCGGCCAGGTGGAATCAAACTCAGGACCTTCTTGCTGTTAGACAACAGTGCTAATCACCGCACCACCACGATGCCAAAGAAAGACTGTGAGCTTTGACCAACAGGAAAGGTTTCCTCAGGCTCTGTGACGGGATCAGGGCATATATTAAAATCTTTTGTTATGCGTTGATTTCTGGTGTTTTTGTTCAAAAACGAACAATTTAACTTTATTGTCGTGATATTAATTGACTGTATGTTGTTGTCAATAGTTTGGTCTGTTGAAAGCATGAAAGGATGTTTTCATCCTTTCATCCAGCTGCTGTGTTTAGTCCGATTAAATCGAACTCTGGTTCGTTTTCCCGCTTGCTGCAAGTTGTTTATGCAGATGCGAAGACTGTGCGGACCAAAACAACTGCACCGAGACCCTTTGGAGGAGGTGGTCTCAGGGTGGTTCCAAATTAACTCCAGAGCAGTTTGTTTATGGCGTGAACGTGATCTGACCTCGATCTGAACCAACTACCAAGTGTAGGTTGCAAGTTTGAGCTAAAAAATCTTCCCGTAGCCACGTAGGCTTTTCATTCTGGTAGGTGAGAAGGTACTGTAGACTAGCAAAGCTAGTTACCATATGGGTCAACAACTAGCTGTAAAAATAACCTAACTTCTCCATGTCCTCCAATAGTCCAGAAAACGACACCTTCTTCCTGTATTTACTTTTGTTGTTCCCACCCCAGACACATCTGGCCAATAAGTGGACTAAATGTTCTCATGCGGTTTGTAGTGACGCAGTTTGGTTTGCTTCAGGAGTTTACTTGGATTTTTCTCTATGTGAAAAGAAACCAAATGAGGTGAAAAAGTACAAGTGATTGGGACCAAAGTAAATTAACTATAGGTGTGAAAACGCCCTAAAAGTAGTTGAACACTGAGAAATAAACCCTGGAGAACATCACACATTTTCAGTACCAGAGGGGACCACTTTAAGACTTCAGAGGGCATTGTTGTGGTTGTAGTCTGGCAATTTTCCTCTTACCTCTGGCATCAACAAAGCATTGTCACCCAGAGAACTAATCCCCACTTGAGATTTTCTCTTTTCCAGACCATTTTCAGTAAACCCTACAGATGGTTGTGTCTGAAAATTCCAGTATATCAGCAGTTTCTAAAATACTCAGACAAGCCAGTCTCACACCAACAACCATGACAGATTTAAAATCACCTTTCTTCTCCATTCTGATGCTGTAGTTGAACTTGAGCGTGTTGGGTCGACCATGTCTAGGCCTAACTGCACTGAGTTGCTGCCATGCTCATTAGATGTTTGTGCTTGCAAGCATTTAAACAGGTGTACGTAACAAAGTGGTCAGTGAGTGTAATTCAAACTTGTTAAATTTAATTTGGTTCTATGTTTTGGATATTTGCAAGCCAGGCAGTGCTTTGTTGAGTCACAACAGTCTTACTCAGTAGATCTTTAGTCATTTGCGTCATTCTTAGTGTTTCACCCGATCAAAGAGCATCTCCGTTCATAATTTCTTAAAGACTAATGACTAAACCGATGATTGAACATCTTAAAATGTCATGACTTTGTCTCTCCTTTTTGACATTTCGAGATATTCTACATCAAACATCAGAGACATGACGCATGCCAGAGACTCAAGTCAGAATGACATTTCAAAACTGGCCTGCAGTGATTTGTCTGTAGATTCATCATGGTCAATGACATGATGGATCTCTGCACTTCTGAAGCTCACATTAAAGAAGCTGAAAAAACAAAACAAAACAAGAAAAACAGAGGTTAACTAACCCGACATCAACATGCCGCTATATCAACATCAACTTAAAAACGATATATTTTTAGTTCAAAACATCTCTATACTGTAATGTTTAACCCTTAGGTGCGTTGATGTTGTGTTGATAAAAAATGTTCATCTTTATATTAATATAATAATAATATATTAAGACAATACACTAATATGTAACATTCACTAATTTGATTCTGATTTTTGTGATAGTGTAATGTGCGCTATCATTTTCATGTTGTGTTGCTTTTTTACTTTCACACATTAGTTAACTTTACTCTAAGTGTAAGTCTAAATTTCAACCTCTGTCCGTTAAAACAGCAGCACATAAAAGAGAACAGTGAAAAAGCAAACGCATGCACGGTAAAAAGAATAACCCCAAAACCATGTCACGTAAGGTCACTTTTATGTTCACCTAATACCCCCTGTCGTGTGTCACCGCACCAAAAATGATGTCACATTGACTGTGAGATTTTGGTGCCCGTTGCGCTGCTGCCGCCGCAGCTGAGTTGGACATACGAGTGTATGATCATGATGGGTTTCACCATGATTTTAATTATATATCAGTACAGAAGCTACTCAGCCTACTCAGTTTGAAAACATGAGACTTTGTGGAAAAATCATTTGTTAATGTATTGTGGTTTTGACTACTTCTCTTCCTATATCAGTGCTGATGTGGCAGTACTGTCCAAGTGGCGACAGCTATCGTTCAGGAGAATACTGCAGTGGCTGCCTGCAGCTTAACGGTGGGCATTAGCAGAAGTGACTGTGATGATGTAGCGGTGGCGCACAAAGCGACCAATGCGGAGAGTATACTCTGTCCCTTAAAACATGCGGCGTGTAAATAATCGATGTGACAAAGCTGGAGGGAAAGGATTTATGAATTCATTGCATATTAAATCATTAATGGCATTGCTTTGGCATGCTTCATGTGATTTACAGTTAAACTGTAATTATAAAATTAAGCAATCGGCACATTCTCACCTGCAGTGTTGGTTTCCACTGATAGTAGTGTAGCAATAGAGTTGCTTACATGCCTACAGGACTGTTTGTTGAGCTTTTCAAAAAAACGAGTGAGAGGTGTGAGACAGATTATTGATGATGAGTGCAGGTTTTCCGTAAGCGTGAGAAGGATTTCAATGATTCACAGCCTACTGTGTTATCTCTCAGCGAAATGTGTCAGTTCTTAGAAACTGCAAAGTTGCAGAAAGTTTAAGTGCTTGTTGTTGATTACAGCTTCCTTTGAGCTTGTTTTATTTGTAATGTCAGCTAGACCATAGAGACCACAGATTTGTTTTCATTTTTATGCGTCTTGAAAGCAAACAAAGCCAATTTAGCTATCAAAGATCTCAAATTAAAAGTCTATTTTTTTATAAGCCATCAAAGGACTTTCAGGAAAGCTATTCGGTAAGTGTAAAGCATTCCCTCATTGCCCTTCGAGTGTCATGTCGGTTTGAATGTTTGTGTTTTACACCGTCTTCAAGTATGATGGAGTAACACTTTACATGGTTGGATGCAAAGCGATCAAGTACCTGATATAGCTGGAACTATTTGTTAAGAAGCAATTGTTAGTGATGATCACAGTTTCTTTCGACATCAGTAATATATTTTATCACCTTTAGAACTGTGGTCTGATAAGAGAAAAGCAAAGCATTCAGGTTATTAACTGTCCATTTTAACTGCTCCCAGCGTTGACATGTCGCAGGGTTCTGTGGTATCTCCTCCTCTCTCTCTCTACCAAAGAATGTGACTCCCTCTAACCTTGGTTACTTAATTGCTGTGAGTGAATGTGTCATAGATGGCTGCCATAGGCCCTTGGGGTATAGATCATTTTCATTGTTCCTCAGTCTCATTGTCCTGCTAAGGTTTTGGATTTTCACCAGCCCGGCTTATTTTCACTGAAGAATCAATTGGCTTAGTTTACCACTGTAATATGTCAACAGGTATTACGCTTACCTCTTTATAATTAAAACAGAGTTAATGGTTAAATCAAAACTGTGTTCATCCTGCATGTATAAACAGATTCAGGCATAAAGACAGCACAAACCCTTTCCCAGTAGTGTGAATAACACATTTAAGTACCAAAAATGCAAAAAGAAAACCTTAAATCCAGCAATTATATTAATTTTGCATCATCATTTTTCTTTAGCGTTCCCATTATTATCACTGTTACTATTATTATTTTTTTCATATGCTTGGCTTATGGAGACAGAAGATTCAGTACTTACCAACATATGGAAAAATTTTACATTGTAAACGTCATTATTAGAACAGCATTTCCTTTGTACTACATCATTTGTCAGTATATAATATTAGTCTTCAAGGTGTAGAGTATGTCCAAGATATTTCAACATGAAATAATGTTAACACTTACCCTGAAAATAACAGTGTTTGAGAAAAGTACTTTATGACAAAGCACAAAATAAGCGTCTTTTTGATCACCTCCGTAAATATTACATTAAAATAACATGAGTTATTGTGTGTCTACATATATGCCACCAAGCTTCTACCAACTTCACAACTTTAACACTCACCCTTTAGCCAGTAAGTCAGCAGAGTCAGAACGCAGTCGAGCAACGTTTTTCCTGGTTTGACTCAGGTACACGCTGCCGATCACTAGACATCTAAGAAGGTTCAGGTTGATGGGATTCTTATTGAGAATTTAACTTATGGTAATATTCTCTGACTGCACTGAACATCCTCATAATCAACCTGTCACTCAATTTATCAGTGTCAGCGGTGCTAGTCTCTGGTAATTCAATCCAACTCTGGTAATTGGTGAAACTCTGGTAATTGGTGATTCTGTTCTCAGACATGTGAAGCTAGAGACACCGGCAACCATAGTCAATTGTCTTCCAGGGGCCAGAGCAGGCGACATTGAGGGAAATTAAAATTTGCTGGCTAAGGGTAAACGTAAATTCAGTAAGATCATAATTCACGTCGGCAGTAATGACACCCGGTTATGCCAATCGGAGGTCACTAAAATCAATATTGAATCGGTGTGTGACTTTGCCAAAACAATGTCGGACTCTGTAGTTTTCTCTGGTCCCCTCCCCAATCAGACCAGGAGTGACATGTTTAGCCGCATGTTCTCCTTAAATTGCTGGCTGTCTGAGTGGTGTCCGAAAAACAATGTGGGCTTCATAGATAATTGGCAAACCTTCTGGAGGAAACCTGGTCTTGTT
>VVHJ01016216.1:2873-15537 GCA_015107715.1 Tylochromis polylepis
ACCTCTGTGACTAAGCCAAGTCACATCTCTGCTGAATATGAATAGTTTGCTTCAAGTCAAATTTTAGAAAATGGGGAGGAGAAGGACATTTTACTAATGCCTTACTGCTCCACATATAAATATTCTTATTCGTTTTAATATCTTACATGGTCTCCAGGATTAGGCAGAATAAAACTTTCATCACGATCCAATCAGACATGTCACCAGAGCCCGGAGAGAGAAAGAGCAAGGACATGCAGAGATGGAGGGAGACAGGTTTGCTTGCCGATTTCTCTCAGTGTCCCTTCCTGGAGGCCAGCCAGGCGCTGCACTTTAGACCCCTAATTTTCATGCAAAAGCAGTCTGCATTGGTTAACGGCTTGCGGCCCTTTTTTTTTGCCCAACATTAAACCTACAGTGGGCTCTCTCAGCCCGTTCCTCGTAACCTGTTGTAAAGACAGACTGCACACTCAGAGCACGGAGCCATCGTCTTCAGCTAAAGTATAAATTTGATGTCTTTAAAGGGTTCTATACCTTTAGAGTATAGTAACTTGTTTTGTATTTAAAGCTTATGTGGTTTAAATCATTACATGTTCTACTGAAACAGACAGGCAGAGGGAAGGACTGAACGCAGCACGAGTCAAACCCGGTGTCTCGGTATCAGACAAGGTGGGCAGCAGAGTAATTGTGGCGCTCTCACAATCAGCTATTTTTAAGGTAACCAGCTTTTTTCAAATTCAGTTATGATTCAGAAAATCTATTCAGAAAGCATCAGGTGACAGCATCAGGGGAAACCAGCTGCCACTGTGGCAAACACACACAGACATACGCACACACACACATAGACACGCACACACACACACACAGGTTTGATGTGCTGCTTTCAAGATATTTAGAATCTTTAACTCAGAGAATAGGACAGAGACAGAAACATGTGCAGCCCATTCACATATACTGTTTATAAGCTAACAAACCTTCATTTGCAGCGAGCAGACTTCTACTGAATAATTCAAAAAAAGAAAAAAAAAAGCAAAAGCAAAAGAAAAAGAAAAAGAAAAATCTTCTTTTCCTGCAAATAGCTTGAAGGCACCCAGGTGTTTTTTATAGATAAATAGTGCATGCTGTCACAGGGGGGTCTGATGTGTTCAAACTAGACTTCATGGGCAGAACTAACTTTCTTTTTTTTCTTTTTTTGACTTCGAGCTACAAAAGTCGTAGCACCGCAGAACACAGCAGCAGCTTTCTCGCACGGATTGGGTGAGAATTTAAAGCCAGTCTGGTCTGATCGATAGCTGAAATCTTCATCAGCATCATCGTGAGAACAGCCAGAAACCTTCTGCTTTTCATAGATAAATATCAGCTGCTGTCAAATGGGAATACGTTGTTTACAGACTCTGGCTTGGAAACAGAAGAAGGCTAATCCTCAAACCTACCTCACTACCCTCGGTGAAAACTATTCTGAGGCTGAACAGTCCCAAAGCTGATGTTCTTCATGGAATAAATGAATGAGAGTAGGGTTATCTCAATATATATGTTTACATTCAACAATTGGATAAATATAACAAAACTCTGTTTCTCCTGAAAACATCTGCAGCAGTGGACACAGATGTAAGGTGCTGCATGGGGTGGGTTTAAAACTCTAGACAAACCATGATATACATGTTCACTCACACAGAACTAATAACCACACATGGGAAATGAGTCTGAATTTGAAAAACCATGGCAGTTTCCATTTTAATATTAGCAGAGATGCACACATGCATGTGCTGATTTTTCAGGTCAGGTGAGCACTGCACTCTTTGTGATCACGCTTAACAGAAAAAGCATAATTGTTTTACTTCTAGTGTTTAACCATTGTGGCTAATGTATTTCATACTGGGATAAAGGGACTTATCAGGGATGTCGAAGCTTCACTCATTTTCAATCCAGTCCAGGAATGTGTTTTTGTTTTGCTTTTTGTTGTTTTGCTTAATTATGAATTGTTCAAGCATTAAAAAGGCTTCTAACTCAAGGGATGAACCAATGCTGTGTCCTCACATAACTGTGCAGGATCTTTATTTCTGACAGCCTTTCACAAAAACACATTTCTTTGTCTGTATCTACAAAAAAAGCCAAAGATAACAGTTTCACAGGCATAAAAATTTTTACACCAACAAGGTGATTCCCAAAGTAGCTGAAAACATTGAATATGGAGTATCTCAGCATGTTGTGCACGTCCCTAAAAAACTCAGAAAACTGAACAAGTGAAAAAGAGAAGAAAAAGCGATACAACAGTAAGGGTCTACAACCATTTGTAAAACATGGTGGAGGCTCTGTCATAGTTTGGGGCTACATTTCAGACAGTGGTGTTGAGGATCTTGTCAAAATTGATGGGATTAGGAATGCAGAAAAGCACAGTGCACCATGAAATAGCATTAGCCAGCAGGGGGCGACTCCTGTGGTTGCAAAAAGAAAATCTATGGGAAGACTTCCAGGAGCCCTTGTTTTATTACTTCAATACACACTTTATTGCAGAGTCGATCGTTTCAAACACTACTTTCAAATCCTACTAAATACAAAATGAGGTTCATTTTGTGGCTTATGGTTCCCTATAGTCAAAAAGGATAACAAAGAAGGGTATTAGCATTCAGTGTCCCTCAGTTGCTTAGTCAGAGCCACCCCTTGCTCTTCACATCTGCTTTAAAGATGCCAAGATGGCAGACGCCATCAATTTAGACCAAAACAATCTAGACGGATCACTTACATCTTAACGAAGTCATTCAGTTTACATTCTTTCCTCGACAAATACGTACAAAGCCAGTACTCATTCCACATTGCAAGGGAAAATTACCAAATGAAGTATGAAGCAAACTGCATTGTTGAAATGCTGTTTAGTGCATGAAATCACAGCGTGTGGTTCTCATTAATATGCTGTTATCTGTAATCTGGGAAAAACATTTTAAACACTTGGAAATACGTGCAGCATTTGAACAGGCCAGCGTGACATCCCAGATGCGATGGGATAGAGCTCCTGGGACCGCTACTCTATAATCTGGTCAGCCCATAAGAGGCTAAGCGGAGCTAAATCTCATGCAGTTCGGCATCTGTGAGTTCACATTATGTCCCCAAACATTCACAAATAATTGGCTGTCAGACTGGTTGATGCTGCTATCTTGTTTTTCCTGTCCATATGGCTGCACATCCCACTGGGAACCTCTCATCGCTGTTGTGGCTTTTTTTTTCTCCCCCTCTTTTGGCTGTTGTGCTTTTGCTCAGTTAAGTTAAAAGTAATTTAGTGTTAAGCGTAAGGCGATGCACTTCAGAGTTTCATTACGAAGCAACAGCAAGAGCGACACTCTGTGCGTTTCCTAAACACCTGTTGAAAAATCTCTGAATCCTTGAATAATGACAAAGACTGCCCGGTAACACTTTACTGTGTGAAAAACTGTCAAGCCTCTCTCTTCATTTTTATAAAATACTACAGCACTAACACAATCACTTAGTAACCTTGCAACATTTTTAAAGAATTTTAAATGTTTTTTTGTTGTGTTCTGCCCCTACCCGGCATGGCGTGGACTAGGTCGCCGCACAGCACCATGAATCTCGGCCTGGGTCTGAGTTGGTTAACGGCCTCCACGGCCTGCTTAGTGAGCTCCACTTCCTCAGCCCATTCGTCCCCCCCGCCGTCACAGTCGCCGTCCCTCCAGGCCTTCATAAGCCCAAGCTGGGGATCTGCAGCTTGGATGAAGAAAAATGGTCCAGTCCATTTGTGCTCTGCATCTAAAACGAAAACAGAATAAAACATCTTTTAGCTGAATATTATGGCAACACAGGTTACTCAGTTAAGTGCTGTGCACTATAGGAAACAGCTGAAGTACACCTGAGGTTCACCACTTCACATCATTGTCATGCTGAAAAGGGAAGATGTCGCTAATCAGATGCTTTCAAGACAGTATTGTATGATGGATTAAAATCTGGTGTTCATAATTCCATCAGTTTTTACAAATCCCCAACACCACTGAATGAAATCAAGCCCCAAACCATGACAAAAACTCCACTGTGCTTTACAGATGGTTGTAGACACTTATTGCCTTAACTCTCCTCTGTTACGTCCTCTGTACACATTGGCTATACAGAGGACGAACCAAAAAGTTCAGATTTCATCACTCCATCAGACCTGTTGGCACATCTAAGCTTTTCTTCTTGTTTCGCATGCTTAAGAATGTCTTCGTGACAGCCACCCTTCTGCTGAGACTTCCACTGAGATCATTTCTGATGAGGCTTCAGTGAACAGTAGATGAATCAGCTGAAGAGCCAGATGCATCTCTCAGGCTCTGTGTCAGATCTGTGCTGATTTTTTGCTGTTGTTGTTGTTGTTGTTGTTTTTTTTTTTACTATTTCTTTCAGATATAGTTTATCTGGTGTAGACAGTTTTTAGGAGTGCCACTCCTTTTGTCTTCCACTAAGGACACACTGCACACTGGGAATCAACTTGTTGCTGCAAAAATTCTATTTTAAGCCCCTTAAACTTCTACCTCTTGTATTATTTGTTAATTCAACTAAGGACTAGGAAGCAAATTATGTGCTTTTGTGTTATGTATGGCTGTTTGAAACAAAGTGTTGGATCTTTGTGAAGTTGTCCGATTCACCCTTTGAGTTAGATGCTCTTTTTTTTTTTTAACAATTGAGGATTCACAGGTCAATGTTAATCGGTTTAACAAACAAACAAACAAACAAACAAACATTCCTCTGAAAATGGTCAGGACCAAGAACCGGACTGAAAATGAGTGAAAAAGCAGCCAATGTCCAAAGAAAAACTTTGAAAGACCTTCATAAGGTCTGAAGAACTACTACTCAATGACGACTTAAAGAAATACAACTAAGTCTGGCTCCTTGGAAGCAAATAAGTGAGGGGTGACTCGAGACGTTCGCACAGCACTGTATATAATATATGTATATAAATTGTTGATAAGCTGAATGCTCTCTGGTGATCCCCCCACCCCTCCCACCCCCCAAAAAAGAAAAAAAGTCAGTTAATGCAGCAGAGCAAATGACTAATCTCTAAAAAAAAAAAAAAATTTAAAATAAAAAAAAAAAGCCAAACAAACAAACAAAAACAAAACAGGGTTTTCACTATAGTACTGAAGCCCAGCAGCACACCAGGCCTAAATCACTCCCCCGCTGGGGCCACAGCACTAGGGATTTTTTAAGATACAAAACCTACACTGTCAGGTTAGCTATTGTGTCTTATAAGACTATTGTTTCACATAGAAATAAAATAAGAAATAGAAAGAAATAAAGAATCAGACAAATTTAATGACTGAACAGCTGTACCCGATCAGCTAAAATCCATCCATTTTTTCAGTTAACTACAGATTATTCATTGCTGCATATGAACGAGGTTATAGTTCAGATGTCAAAAAATGAATCCTTTGCTTTCTCTCTCCTGTCAGTCACTGTGTGTCCAGAGCTCTGTTATTCAGTTTGTACCACGCGGTTAGAGCACTAGTGAGTGCAAATCACTACAATAACCAAGTGCAGTCCTTTAGATGTCTGTATATACTCTACTTTGTAGCTTGAGTTCCATTAACCAATCACATTTGAGCCGGTAAACCGTGTGTGCACGAGGTGGTTTCAAAAAGCTATCTTGAAACCACCGGCTAGTGAACAAATTACCTCTTCTAATAGCAACACTCAAAAAAAATTAAGGGAACACTGTATCATGACAGTATAACACACATTCAGTTAAACCTCAGGGATATCAATCTGCCCAGTCAGTAAGCACAAACCATTGTGAATCCATTTCACCTGCTTTGGTGCAAATAAAAGTGACAACAGGACCCGAAACCAACTGAGGACCTCTGAGATGGCATGCATTGGTAGTGACAAGCGCACCAAGTAAACAGTGGCTGAATACTGCAGTACAATCAAAAGTATTGCAGCTGTTCGCAATGAACATGTGACACTGTTGCCTTTAAAGTGGTTGCTTCAAAGATGGTCCTCAAGTTTTTGCCCACTTGCTGTCAGTCGCCAACTTCAAAGTGACTTTGGTTTGTCAAGAACACAACAAAATGACAATAAAACAGAGTCAGTCTGCGATACCCCTGAACTGAATTTGTGTTACACGGTAATGATCAAATTTTTCTTTTTGAGCACTGTGTATCTGCAAACAATGACCTGCACTGTCTTGAACTAGATATCCACTAGCTGCTATCTGAACAGCCTACACTGGTTACCTGGAAGCTTCAGTCGTTGCACCTAGAGGCAAAATGAGAAGACGAGGTGATATAAAAAGCAGAGGCACTAGCAAAAGTAAAAAACAAAACTGACATTTTTATTTGAACAACAAAAAAAACCCCAACTAATTAATATATATATACATATATATTCATGTACTTTTGCTCAAACTTGTTTTGCTCCATCTGCTGGGTATCAACTACTGGTTACATCTACAGTGGAAAAAACAAACAAACAAAAAAACAAACCCAAAAAACGCAATGAGCAAAAACATTAAAGCTTTAAGAATTAGGTGTCATCACAGCATTACTCATTTAGCTGTGGACGGCCTGCTGTGAAAACCTCATCTCACCTCATACTCATTCTTAGAATTGGCACAACACTTGATTAGTTAAAAGCACCGCGGATCAGGATGTAGGACTGGGAATTAAACCTCGTCGGCGTGGAAGCGATGTACGTGCTCTGTCCCTGTGAGTAACCAATGCTAAATAATTAACAGAGAGATACACGTTAGAGAATGAATGGCAAAGAACAAGTGTTTTACATAATCCCGACATTACGCAACAGAAGGGCCCTACAATCTAATCACTCTCAAATATTCATTTACAAGGCAAACAGTGCCCACCTTTCCATGAAAAGAGACAAGCAGACACTCAGTGAGGCTTGGCTGATGGTAATGACAAGGCGTGACATGGAGGACGCAGGAGAAAGCCCGCCAAAGTGATATGGAAATGGAGGCTCGCCGTTTCCCCCAGAAATGGACAGATACTAAGAGCAGGTGTAAGCAACAGCTTTCTACTCCACTCGTTGAGTTTCCGGAGGATGTGGAAGCAGTACCACTATAGTTATGCACTGCGCTGTCACCGTGGAGAGCCTGCATCTGCATTCTGCACAAATCCCCTCACTCTCACTCAGCGGGGGCTTGTAACTGTTCAGCATCCTGTGTTTAACATGCTCTCCGTGTATCACTCTCCCAAATGAGTCGGCGATAATTCTGTCCTCCAGAGAAACTCGAGCAAAGATAAGAAAAGAAAGAGCAACAAAAAAGAAAAACAAAAACTGCCTTGCTTCTTGGAGGAAAACTCGTAAAATCTCAACAATGGAGAACTCGGTGTAATTGACTTTTATGACACATTTTGCTTTTATGATTATCATCATCATCAACCCGATTACTTTAGAATGCCTTGATCCAAACTAGCCCGGCCTTGATCTCAGCTGATGACTACACAGCAAGCGCTTTTGATGAATTTTGAATTCGACCTGAGGCTTCATCAATGTAACATAAAGTTAAGAAACACCTAATATATCTTTTCCAGACTTTCAACGTTATATAGTGCTGCGTAAAAGTCTTGAGCAATGTCTTTATATTTTGTTTCCAATGAGTCAGACTTTCCTGTTTCTTTTTAAAGTGATCTTGAGCAACCGTTTGAGACTTTCAGCATTCAGAGTTTTGCCTCTCAGCCTACGGTAGCTGGGACAGGCTCTAGGCTAAGTGGAATGAGTTGAAGAGAATGGATAGATAGAGGAGCTAGCAGCTTGTTGCAAAAAACATATAATTTTTCCCCTTTTTTTGTGTTTTTTTTTGTTGAATCTATGAAAAGTGCCAAAGATGACACAATTTAAACAGGCATAAAATAGCAATTTTAGAACGACAAGCTGATTCCCAAAAACCTATTAGCCAAAACTCGGTAGATCTCGGCATGGTGTGCAGTGTGTCCATAAAAAAATGTGAGGAAACTGGAAAAGTGGAGAAGCAGGCATAAAAAAAAGTCTATCTACAGCATATGAACAGTATCCGCAAGTTATTTCCTCAAGAAATAGGAAAAAAGAACAAAAATCCAACAAAGATCTGACACAGGACCTGAGAGATGCTTCTAGCCCTTCAGTTCATCCATCTACTGTTCACTGAACCCTCATCAGAAATGGTCTCAATTGGTGGATGTTTGTCAAGAAGCCATTCCTAAGGAAGGGTATGAGATATGCCAAATTATACAAGAAATAGACTGAATATCACTTAGAACAGGTCTTATGGAGTTATGAATCCAAGTTTGGTTCAAATCACCATCAGCATGTACAGAGTTGGTAGGGAGGGTCATAAAGCAGTGAGCGTCATGGTTTGGGACTGCATTTCAGCCAGTGGTGTTTGGGATCTTGTCAAAATTCATAAATTATGAGTGCAGAAAAGTACCATCAGATTTTAATCCACCATGGTGCAATACCATCTGGAAAGTGTCAGATTTGCAACAGCTTCATTTTTGAGCATGAGGATGATATCAAACACACTGCATAAATATTGACTTTTAAGCTTGTTAGAATTGTACAAACTGTTGTACAAACTGTTTTTCCTTATATAACACTTTTCAATGTATGTTTGCAGATGTTTCAATAAATGACTGCACACAATTTAAAATGTCCTTGCACAAAAATAAAGAAATGTGTGTGTCTCAAGACTTTTGCACAGTACCATTGCTTAAAAGCTGGGGGAAGGGAGCTAAGGCTTGTTTCAGACAGAGAGCAGTGAGGGGCTGCCACTGTTTGATAAATAAGCATCATTTCGAACTGTGACTCATGCAAACAGTTCACAAATAAAAATATGGAAATGAGCATAAAAGTCCTCCTTAATTTCGATGGCAAAAGCCTAATTTTATCTTAGCAGGCTGTGACAGTCTGTCAGCATTTTTACTTCTTGAGAGGATAAAGACTAAAGCTGCATTTTAAAGTGTAACTTGACCCCCAGCTCTGAGCCAAACACCACCCATTGCACAGTTTTGAAAAATCCTCAAAAGTTTGTGAGAGCAGGGAGAGGAGCTGTGGATGTGCGAGGCCGGGGGGTACTCAGGGGCCACAGAAAAATGGAGAGTGACATAAAATAGCACATAGTGTCTAATGATTTTTCCTCTCCTGAATCTCTCCCATACTAAATCTAAAGGGGATATTTAGTGTGGTGAAGGACCACGGTGTGGAATTAAATTGCGCTATTAGCTCCAGCCCCTGTAATGCCCAAAGTCAGAGCTCACTCACTCTGGCTCTCTCTTCCTCTCAGGTATCAATGGAGTGTTCTAACATCTTTAAATAAATAAATTAAATAAAACCACTAAGTAGAAGGTTAGTAAAATGTTTTAGTCTCCTATTGATAATGACTTTATATTTACATATATTGCAAAATGAAATTACTTTCACAAAATTCCACTCAAGACCAGTGTATGGAAAAGGTGTGCCAGCCAATCCCGATTAGAGTGTGTTACCAGGTTGCCATGTTTAAATAAGTTTGACAGAAATGTCAATATTGACACTGAAATATTTCAGTCGTTGGTACTTCTGCTCACTACCTCATTTCCTGAGGGGTCACCACAGTGAATGGATCTGCATGACTCGGCACAGATTTGTTTTACACAGGATGCCCTTCCTGACACAACCCTCCCATTTATCCTGCACCACCCTCTCAGACTGTGTTTGTAAGTCCTCCTGGTGTCAAACTGGAGATCTTTTGCATGCAAGGCAAATGCGTTAACCACTACACCGTGGAGCCACCCACTGAAATGCTTCAGGTACACTTTTATAGCTGTGAACTAACCTCCTAAAACCAAAAGCTTTCACACCTTTGAACTCATTGTTTGACAGAAAAGTTTGACAGTTTTGCCCCAGCTTTAAATATGCTTTGATATGAATTTTGCTTCCTGAAAATATAAACTTTGGGTAGAATATTATTGGCAAAGGAAACAGACAAGTTCAGTATGCAAACTTGTGTCCCTTAAAATGCTGGTCCTGCCCCTGAGCACTACTGAATAACACTAACACATACAAAACATTTAATTGACCTCATTAAAAAGATAAATAAATAAACCTTCTTTTTATTACATTCAGCACACTTTATATTGCAAATTTTTCCACTGTGTGAAATCAAGTATGTGACTATTTCGATGGCACATTTTTTTTAAAAAAGAAAAGAAAAGAAAAGAAACTGGCAGTGCTCTCACACCCAGAGATAAGCAGCAACCTTCTTGCAAAGTCAAACACAAATCGCTCTGATTTCTGCCACTGCATGCACTCCACATAACAAAACTAATGACCATTTCAGATGAAAGTACACGGGCTGAAAGTGCATGGGCTGCAAATGACAAAATACTGGAGATCTCAATTTCCTCCCTGGGTTTCCTCACACTAGCCTGCTTCCAGCAGGGGGGGCTAAATAAACTAAAACAGGCAGGAGGGGCAGCAGCTCATAAACACATAGCTGTGGGTGCTGTGATTATGTTTTCAATATTTGAATATCTTAACGGCAGGACTGCACTGTACCACTTAAGAGTAAACCATCTAAATCTAATTCACTCTTCAGTTTCTTCCGGCGCACAGAAAACAACTTTCGACTGAAAGAAAAGTCTGCCTCAACCTTCGAGGACAGGGCTGGATTTGGCTATAAATGAATGACTATTTAGAGGCTGCAGCCCAAGTCAAGCATGGGTTTTATTTTTAAGTTTTGCATGAATGAATACTCAGCTCTGTAGCTCTTCTGCAACAGAGTTAGAAACAAATGCAAACTGAAATAGCCGCAACCGCTGTGTTTACGGATTGCCCCGATTTGATTCGTTGCAAGAACAAGATTGCCACGCTACCTACTTTTAATTTTGTAAACAGGAGCTAGCTAGCTAGCCACCCTGTCTTCCTGTGTTTGACAGTGTCGGCTTGTTGGTTAAAACAAAGCCACGCAAACCTAAGTGACAGCTTTCCCTCTGTCAGACTATTAACATGTAGCCACCAACAACCTGTGTCACCGGTGCTGCCAAGTTAGCTCACATAAGTTGGCTAGCCGGCGGAGCTAAAGAAGCTAACGACAGTCAGTTACCTTCAGTCAGTCCGCTAAATGTCCGGTGTTTTGCCTTGAGAAAGATATTCTCACTTTCAGCCATAACACCCGCTTGGTTAAACCGTCTCCAGAGCAAACCGGCAGGTCCGAGTGGGATGGTTATGTAGCTGTTATGTTCGTCCCCAGCTGTTCCTGCGGCTAGCTAAACCCGAGACTATCGGGGTTCGACTAAACAGCCTGTTTGTGAGTGTGTGATCGTCACTGCAGCGGCCCCCAGTGTGACTACAACATGCAGGCAAGTACAAGCGGAAAAAAGTCAGTCTAACAGCTGTGCCTGCAAACTGTTAAACCAGATGCAACCTTCCTGTTTACTGTTTAACTAGCCTCCACGACAAAAAAGAGAATTATGCTATCGTTTTAGCCACAAATCATCGTTTATAAATCTGAAAACAAAAGGGAAAAAAATCCGATCAAGTCATCAAACATTCGCGATAAACCTTTACAAACCAAACATCTGCATCGTCTATATCATTGCGTGTTTTGCTGTGTGTGAGAATGGCAAAATGAGAAACCACACGAAAGAAGAACCTTGGACAGAGGATGGAGTCTTTCAGAACCACGGAGAGAGCCACGTCCACCCGTCCACCTCACCGAGCTGATTATCTGCATGCTTTAATACTAGCTGAATAAGGGCAAATTGCAGGGTTTTTTTCTTTCTCGCTTTCAGTGCTGCCAGACAGTTTGAATACCTCGAAGGTCCTTGGAAATCGGATTTTTATCCAGAAAATAAATAATCAGTGCTGACATAGGGGCTTGCAGGTGGAAATATATTCTATTTTTATGATTTTTCATTGCACCTAACCTATAATGAAGGCAGTTTTCACTTGAAACAGCATCTGTTTGAGGTGAAAAAGAATTGCATTTGAAGAATTTTCATCATCTAGTAGAAAACAAGTAATGGATGAATATTTTTATTTCCATATCTGGGTATCGGCTTTATCCATCTCCTATGTCAATATCAAATAATTGATAAATTAATTAATTCTTTCATCCATTAATTAGCCATATTCATTCATTCATTCAAATATATTGGAGTGTCTAACTCATTATTCAGCCACCTTGCCTAACCAAACTTAAACCCCTAATTCTTCACCTAACTGTAGTAACCTCTCGCACATAGATATAAACAAATAACTTCCCAAAATTATCTACCCACATCCCAACACACATGATCCACCAATCCAAGCAAAGCAAACACTACATTTGCATCCACTGATGCCATGTTCTCTTCCTGCCCTGTGCTTTGGAAAATGTCAAATCAGGTCCATACACATCTAAATGAGAAAGATCGAGTTTTTAATAAAATGTATGTTTAAAATGACATATGATAGATAGATAGATAGATAGATAGATAGATAGATAGATAGATAGATAGATAGATAGATAGATAGATAGATATTAGTTCCTACAGGGAACTTCTCACAGCTTCTCGTAGATTAGCCGCTTCATGGGTTTGTTTGTTTTGCGCTTTGAGCGTCCGGGTGGATTAATATCTCTAATTTCAGTTTTACAAATTTTCAGTTTTTGTCTTGTTGTGTGACTTTCGTCTGGTTTATTGATACAAAATGTGAGGATTGTACTTCGAGGCAGACAAATACGCAGATT
>VVHJ01016227.1:3351-29898 GCA_015107715.1 Tylochromis polylepis
TTTACATTTTATTCCCCCCCCCCCCCCCCCCAACATTTTTGACACATATTGCTGCCATCAAAATCAAACTGAGCTTTTATTTTGTATAGTAAAATGTCTTGGTTGAAACATTGGATAGATTTTCTTTGTTTTATGGTGAATAAAGTATGATTTTATGATATTTGGAAATCATTGCATTCTGTTTTTATTTTAATTTTACACAGTGTCCAAACATTTTTGGAAATGGGGTTGTAATAATCTTTTTGGAAACATTCCTAACATGTCATAAACAGCTGACAACTCCAAATTAAAGTGAAGGATTACAGTAAAAGTCTCAAGAGTTTTAACTAAACTACTTGATGTCCCTAAAATTAAATTTGCAAATTAAAATTAAATAAGTATTAAATAAAGATTTTTTTTTAAATTTATGAATGAAATTTAATTAAAATGTTAAAGTTACATTTAGTGACTAAATTAAATTAGTGACTTACACTACTGATAAATGGTGACTGAGAATATGCCGCTATCATAAACATGCTGCAATATTTACAGTACTACAAGCTGATGTCCCTCATACAAAATGCTTTTAGTCATGCTAATACAAATTAAACACTCAGGATTTCAAAGGAATCACGTTGAACACATTTAACAACAGCTGTATTGAAATGCATTTGTATTATGAAGTAGTCATAATACATATAATACACATATAATAGTGTGTTTCTAAGCGATCTTATATCACCAAAACTGCATACAAAACAAACAACAACAAAAAGCCTGGCATTTTCTGCAATTTTAACAGTGAATCAGTCTAAGATAAAAGAGGGTGAAGTGGAACAAGAAGGAGCTTCCACACTGAGATGTAGATGAAGAGCTGCAGGCAACAGGCTGAATCCAACTTCTCAGCAAGGTAACCCTGCTCCTTTGACTGTGCCCTGCTGTTTCACAGGCTCATGCCGTGTTTGGTATAAAATCAGATCATAATGGTCCCCCAAATAAAGAAATAATGCCAACTGCTCTCTGCCTTTTTCATCAAAACATTGGCAATTTCTTTTTGCTTCCCCTAGAATTGTGTAATTTCCAGCATTGAACCATTTAAGCCGTTTTGTTAAGAGGAGCTAACCAGAGTTAAATGCCCAAATGGAGTGTTTTAGTCAGCTGTGTAGCTGCAAATTGATTGTGCGATTAGTTTTGCAGAATCTGCTACGGATAAAGTTACAGTGATAGCCATAGCCAACTACTGCCTGCAAGACTCACATATTCGTTCAGTCATTTACTATACTGTGAATGACTTACTTAATTTCATGAGGAATTTCAGTGTCTTTCTCTGCTCAGATTTTGAGGTCACAGGTAAAGTTTTTACTGAGGCCAAAGAGTACCAGGGGTATAAATACCCAACTGGTTCCTATGTTCCAGTTAGGGCATTCAACTCTCAGCCTAAAGCTCACCTTTAGTGGAAGTTGTCTTTTCATTTTTTTTCTCTAAATGCGAACCTTTACCCAATAAAAGCATTGCGTCACACCCCAATGGATACTTTTCTCTTCTGAAATTCCTCAGCTTGTTGTACAGCCTTTCTTGAGCATAGTTTTCTTTTTGAAAACCAAAATTGCTGCTTGAGTTGAAGCTGATATTCACCTAGAAGTTGAGTTCAGCTCCAAACCCACTTCCCATCTCTAGTGGTTCTCTCACCCATAGTCACAAGGTCCCTGGCCACAAACATTGCCCTCGGTGTGCACACAGCTTAAGTGTTGATGTATTTAGAATGGTTCAGTATTGACAGTATCACAAGTGGCACAATATTCATGTGCTGTGTAGCCTTGTCAAAATTGAAATTACTCACATTACAAGGACATTAACTCAGGTGAGTGTAAGAAAAACTGAGAAACACAGGGATTTAGTTAACTACACAAAACAGTAAGCTGGCAAACAACTGACAAACATACATTTAAAATGTTCAAACAGCACTTTAAGTTTTGTTGCAACATGCTCATATCGTTCCCCACATTTGATCTTCTCTAGCTGAAATTATCAGACGGTTTAAAAATAAAAGTGTTCTTGCAGCAGTAAGCCCTGGATGAGCAGCTGCTTCCTACATGTCTCTGTCAAAGAGTTATGTGTGTTATATACTGTATATGCTTCAGTAGGCAACATGAACTTATGTAACATGCTGGTTTATGGCTAAATACCATAACTAATGCAGTGTGGCTACTCTTTACATTCTGCACAAATATTTTTTAAAGTAAAATAAATGTAACTGTGTCGTAATAGCAACCAAAAACATAAGAATTAAAAAAGCTTGAATTATACATATTTGACCGTAACTCTCACATCTGACTAAACATTGTAGACCCATGCTGCATGCACCCTGTGCTTTAAGCTGTTTAATCAGCTATTGTTTAATACGTTTACACAGAGCTGAATCAAGCCTTTGACTCTGGCTTGAACATCTGCCATTTACAGTACCCGGATGAGAAATACTGTATACTTTGGCTTATGTACAGCGCATGTGTTTGAGGGTGTGTGTGTGTGTATTAATACCCACGTGTGATTATCTGAGCGTGGTTCCCCTCAGAGGGAAGAAATATCCTAAATGACGAGCAACCAAATGTCAACTATCTTTATCCTCATGTTCTTAATGCATTATGTATGAGGCTGTCACTCTCAGCTTAGACTCTAAGGACAACATGAACATGATTTTGTTCACATACACCAGCATGCCAACAAATGCATTAAAATATTCACATATACACACACTTGTGTGCTAAATTCCATCACATTTACACGCTCAGTTATATTGGTAATTTAATAGGTTGTGTTCACACTTGCCAGATGTCTGTCTCCATTCCTCTTTAAATATGGTGCTGTAATCGCCCACACTTAAGAAGCTACAATAGAATAACTATATTATTGTGTTTCATATAGCATGTGTCATATATTGTCTATATGTGATTATTAAAATGTGCCTACACTAATGTTAGGCAAACAATTTTAAACTGGCAAACTGAATAGAAATATCCAACAACCTAGCCAGCTAGTATAATAAAATCAACACATTTGAAGTACACTGTTGGATTTAGAACTGATTATCATGTGTTTACAGCTGGAGCATGTAGCATCCTGTTAGTATGTGTCTTTTGCCTGGTTTTCAGTTCTCTTCTTTCTGTAAATCCATATCCATACACGCAAACAGAAATACGCTCACATACATGCACACATACAGGGTTTATGTGGATATTTAAATATTTACTACTTTGCCATCATCAAAGCACAGCAAGTCCAATCACTCAAGTAAAATCAATTTGCAACACCAACAAATTTGTTCCCAAGATGCATCCATAGCAACAAAAATGAGAAGTACCCATCTGTTGTCTTTCATAATCCTCCCCCCTATTCATTCAGAATAAAGCATTAGCAACACCTATACAAGATTAAATATATAAAACCAAGAATACCTTCACAGATTCAGGTGGAGAAACACCGTGCACTACAAACTCCCACATGCGTTACACACACAGGCTTTCCATTCCCGTAAACTTCGTTGTGACTCATTTAGTATTCACTATGGATTTTGGCAAGACGTAAGTAGAACAGTCCACATATCTTACTCTTCATCGTTCACATTCTTTTCCTCTTGAAAGATTACATCACATCTCTGTGTTATTCTCCCTCTGGCCATTCACTTCTCATGTCTGACACAGATCCAAATCCCCAGTACCACCCTGCACCTTCTATCAACCTATAACCACCCTGTTTGTGTCAGGTCTGAGGGTGACACACTCTGAATTCTTTAGAGAAATGTAGTAATATGTAAGCTCAACAGTTTCAGATAAAGAACCAGAATTTGAAAATAACCCGACCGACACTGCAGCAGACATGTTCCACCAAAATACAAACAACTCACTTTGTGCCTGCTGATATGAATGAACTTCCTACCTGTTTGCACCTTTCCTCCAGTCTGTGCACCGGACATCCTTCTGGCACAAAACAATCACCCACGAATGTATTTTTCTACAAGGGAAAAATGCATTTCAAGGTCAGGAAAAACAGCAGAGCAAGCTGTGCATCCACTGGCTGTTCCACTCACATGAATAGGGTTTTAAAAGATTATTTTGCACCGTTTAGGAAAAACATGACTGCCTGTGCCCAGTATGTTAACAACACTTTTTTCATGCTATAAGATAAAAGCTGAAAATCACAAAGATGTACGTACTGTATAAGGCAGGATCCTTTTGGTGTATGACATCAACAGCTTATTAGCAAACTTCTTGCTGCAAGTTCTACGAAACCCTGATGTCAGGGTTTTGTAGACAACTACTCATAAAAAATATATAAAAAAAATATCCTTGCTGACCATAAGCGCTCCAAAAGTTATGCAGTTTCAGAGATTACCTAGTTATATGTACCTAATGATTTGGCATTTAGCAAAGGTCCTCAGGACTTCATGCCTTCCTAATCTAAAACATCCAGAACACAGAATTTTAGAAGTGACTGTTCTTTAATAATTATGACACAATCCTTACATGATTGTAATGTTTTGGCTTACCAGTGCATAATGAAAAAATATTATTAAAAAGCCTTCACACCATACTGTAAAGATAAGAGACATGAAAGTGCTACCGAGGCCTGCAGAAGTCATACATCAGCTAAGTTTTATGATTAATTCTTGACAGGTCTGAGGCAGCAAAAATGAATTAGTGTTCACAGGAAAATGTTATAAATGTCATCATGCCAAAATTCTCCAGGAACCTATAAATTGTAGAAATTCAGAGAAGTGCTAAAACCACCTGCTGCAGGGGTGTAATTTCTAGTTGTTGAAAGCTGTCACTGTTGCCAAAGTATCAGAATTTCACAATTTACTTACTTAAGAGTCTATATACTGCCAAGACTACATGAAGTACCCTCTGAAAGCCTGCTAGAAGATGTGAAAGCTGCTTTACGGCCAATCCATCACTGAAACCAAAGTAGCTGATTTACACCACGGCAACAGTGATCCTTGAGATGCTTGGCAATAAGATGAACAGTACCCAGCAGCAGTACCCCCCATGGAGAGGGAGACTAGAGATCAAGGTAGCACAGACAGAAGTTAGCCAACTGTCAGAACTGTAGAAAGGTGTGATGAAGAAAGGGCTGCCTAAAAGTACACCAAGCTGCCCATACCTGAGGTCTTAGGACAGCCCAGGATCCAGAAACCATCACAGCTGCAGACATCCGAGAAAGTAAAAAGAAATTACTCAATTACTATCATAGTGTGTCTTGTGTAGTGAAGACTGTTTGTTGTACAAATCTTGTGATTGATACATTCTTATGATTTTATTCTACAGAGTGGAAAAACGTAAAAAATACAGTAAAAATATTAATTAGGGAATAACAATATATTTTAGACAAGAATACGACCTCCAGTAGCTCATATTAGAGACTCATATTTTACTGCCACCTTCTCTTCTGCCTTTCTACAGAAGGGTGAGTTGAACAAAATATAGTATCATGCATGCAACTAAAGCAAAGCACTGACAAATCTGTGAACCTGTGATCAGCTAAAAAACACTTTAGGGAGTTTAGGGATCAACAAATACAGCGGATTCATGGCACAAATAATAGTAAAGGAGGTTGTGGACTTTACTTGCTTTTGTGACAATGGCTTGGAAGAAAATAGAGTGCCACCCCCTCTATTTGCTTTTGGCTGGTGCAGTATCATTGGGAGCATTGATAGGAATACGTGTGTCACTGATGCCATTTATATACATTTTATACAATGTTTCCAATCCGTCCATTGTCTCTTGGAGCTCTGCACCATTTGGGATGCCAACCGTACATACAAAAAACCAATTCATTTCAAAATTCATATGAGGCTACAATCCGGTACAAAATAACAGTCTAAGAGGATTTCACCAGTGTATTGTTTTACTCCTCAGGTTTGGCTTAACAAGTTCAGATACAATATCAAACATGTTTACACTTTATCTACATAAAAACATTTGAGACATTTGACCAAGCCACAAACTCTCGTAATCTATCTCCCCCTCTACTTTCTACTTTCTGAGACTAGCATGAACTGAAGAATCATCTGTTTGCAGCATCTAAAAGGTTAAGACAAATTTATATCAACAGCACTGTTGATGAATAGTCAAGAACTTTCTAATTTTAGTCAGCAGAGTCAGAGAATTAAGTGGAGAATAATTGAACTTGACAGACAGATAATCAGATCTGAGTGGATAGATGCACTCTTTTAGTGACAGTAGCATCTGTCTTGTGACAACCTCAAAGGGGAATATTTGTTCTTTTCTATCAGTTTTTCAGCGATATCACCTTCCCACACTGTAATGAAAGCTCTTAACAACAGTAACAGAGGTCAGGGCTATCTGATCTCTTTTCCTTTGGCTTCTTAAATTGTTTCAAAAACACGATCAAAGACCGCACTAAATAGTTTATTACCAAGGCTATACTACATTTATGATGTTTATTGGCTTGTATTTTGACAGTTTAACAGTTTGTATTTGGATATTCAAAATGGAGTGAGCCTGCAGATTGTTTCAGGCAGGCATCCCAAGCAGCATTGCATCATACATAGGTAAAATGCAATCTCTTCAAGCCTTACAATTTGGTGTTCTTTTTAGGCTGCAAAGTTTCATATTTCTCCATCTGACAGTTCTGTCACACCCGCTCCACCCCCATCCTACCATCCACCTGTAGACATTTAACTCTCTCCCTATATATAAATAAGTATCTTCATTTAACACAACATGCAAACAGCGCATACATTAATGTCAGATAAGTTCAATTAGAAACTAGACAAGCATGGTTTTTGTCTAACACTGATCTTTATGGCCAATCTAATAATTCTGCTTTGATGCACTGACTATAGACTGGTCTTTGGGCTGCAGGATACAAATGCTGACTGAATGAAAGGATTGTTTTGAATGAAATTATTCCTCACTGGACGACCAAACACGCGATGGTTTCAATTTAATGCATCCCATCACACTTTTGAACAAATGCAAGACTTTGAAAATGTTTTCCTGACTTTCTTTTAACCAACACTTACTGTAACATTGACACTACGAGTAGAGAACAGTTGCCTAAGGCTGACTGAGCCTGTTTCAGACATCTGATAGACTTCTGCTGAAATCCATTGGACTGTACATTGTAAAAGGGTACCCAGTGTTTTAAAATTTGACTCATCCTAACATTGGAACAATAGCTTATTTGTGTTCCAAACATCAATGACTGAATTTTTGTGGGGGGTTTTTTCTTTTATGTTGAAATGGACTACAATGTCTGAAATAAAAGTTTTTCAAAGTTTTTTATTAATGTCACAAGCTGTGAGTGAGTGCTCTATTGAGGTACAGTGGAGCTGTAACATTGTCAGTGTGGATATACATTTTCCCTCAGCTGCCTGGTAAATAATCCATCTGGCTTGAGACAGCTTTTACTTTGAAAAGACTCAACAGGAATTTTCCACAATTATGTCCTGTCCCACAGTGCCTCTAATTTGATTGGATTTAGAGGGTTAGGTTGACGCATGACTCATGAGGAATGAGTTAAGTTTGGTTGGTTTAGATGCCAGGAGGGAATGAGAGGCAGAATAGGGTCAGAGCCGTTGAATAACTTTAACCCTTGAGCTACTTAAATCTCAAGTGAAGGAATAAGTTTTTACGTTGTTTAGTTTTATTTCATTGTTTTATACAAACAACACTCATCTTCCATGCTTCTATATAAACAGTTGCTCCAGTAAAAGTGGGAGACTGTATAAAATAAGGTCCCTTAGACTTTTCTGGCTTTGATTATATTGCATCACTAGGACCTTGTCTCTTTAGAAGTATAGCCTTATCCATTTTTTTAATTGGACCACAGGTGCTAAATTTGAAATATTGACCCATCAAGAGACAAAATTCTGGACCTCAATAATTCCCTGGTTTCAGCCCTGAATTCAAGGTACAGCAAGTGTTTGGACGACAATGGCTTTACTTGGGTAAAATCTACTCAATGAGCAGTCTCAGTGGTCTGGAATAATTTGTTTATTTCGATATTCTGTCATCATCTGTCCAAGAAATAATCTGCCACTATATCAGTCTAATGAGCTCTTCTCTCCTGCCCCCCCATTTAACAATTACTTCATTTCCTTTGATCAGTTTCATACCAAGATTCAGGGTCAACCTGTCCTTCACCATAAATCCTATTTCCTTTGCCATGGAACTCACAATTTTGAATATAACCTGGCTTGTAAAGTAATTAGAAGTGAGTTTAGAAAGGGTCTGAAATTAGGAATGAAATATTTTGTTATAGATGTTTGACCTTGATTCGAGGTGGGTGTAAATTACATTTATGAGCAAGCTCTGGGTGTGAGCAAACACTGGCGTCTTGCCAACACTTTATCTCTCTTGTAGCTTTTTGGCATGCACATGTTCTGCAGCTTTCACTCCGTTACCGTGGATCAACCAACAGACAATGCAGATGAGGTGTAGCTTTTCTCCATTGTAGCCATTTGATTAACCAAAATTTGATTCTTCAGTGTAAGCCTTCCCCTGGGTCACTGAATGCTATAATAAATGACTTCTTCACTCTTCAACATGAGAATAGTGTGGCTGTGCCATTTCAAAGGGAACAAAACTCTGTTAAAGTATATACTCAATAAAAACACATGGCTACTACTGGATAAAATTTTAAAATTGCATAGTTTTTATAGTGATACATTTTACATACATGTTTCTTTACGTGATTATTTGTGTTCTATATTGGTTGACGTAAAAAAAAGAAAATCAAATATTCAGCATACAGGTTTAATACCTAAGCCTATGTATGATTCCTTAAGCTCTCATAAAGTATCAGTCATATAATTCCTAACTAATCCCCTTTAAAAGTCAGTATCTGTGGGGGGGGGGAGGTTGTCAAAACTTGGATGCATCGTTTTGCAGTCACATGAAATTTGGAAAACACTGCAAACTGGCAAGTCGTCTCTTCTGCGATAAGCATTGGTGCCGGATACACTAACAGGATTGTGTTGTTGTTAATGTTGTGTTGTTGTTCCTTCTATGTAGGCTGAAATCAGTTTGATGTTTGTTTGAATCAACGCAGTGACACCTCTGCTTTCTGTGTAGTGGCATGGCTGCAGGGAATGTTGGCCTATTAGATAAACTGTTATGAAATTCCTGCAGTGTGAATTAAGATATATATTGGCTTTATAACAAAGTTAGTAAATAAATTAAAAGTTAAGTTCAGTTGCAACCACACCCACAGCTAAATTTCATTTTCTTGAAAAACCTTAAAATATCCTTTTTCCAGGGAGTTGGCTTGGCTCACAGGCTGAGTAGGTGACCTTGGGTTGCAAGGCTGAATGCAGTCAGGGTTTGACTCCAACCCGAGGCCCTTTGCTGTCTTGTCTTCCCCCATTCTCTTCCTCCTCTTCACTGTACTGTATAATAAAAGCAAACTTAAATCTTATTTCAGGTGTTATGACTGTTTTAAGTGTGTGTGTTTGATCCTGAATCGATACTAAGTTCAACACATTTCTGAGGTAACTGGGTTAAATAGTGACAGTAAATTCAAAATGACTATAAACCTTGTCATGCCCCACTGGTCTTTCAGTTTTTCATGGTGCACACTGGATGAAGCTCTATTTGATTTCTATACAGTTAGAATATTTGTCTCATGAAACAGTTCCTTTAGATTTTAGACATTTGCTAATGTTTGCCTCTAGCAGCAACAAAAAACTGAGTTTGACATGCTAACATTTTTCTTAGAAGTCACTTGGATAGATAATATTAGAAGAAAGTATATCAGAGGGACAGCTCAGGTTAAGCAGGTGGATACAAAGTTAGAGAAGCAAGCCTGAGATGATTTGGACTTGTGCAGAAGAGTAATAGTCGATATACTGGGAAAAGGATGTGAAGATGGAGCTGCCAGGAAGGAGGAAAAGTGAAAGGCCACAGAGAAGTGAAATGAATGGAATGAAGGAGGACATGCAGAGGGTTGGCATGACAGAAGAGGATAGGATGAAATGGAGGTAGATGATCTGCTGTGGCAACCCACAAAAAAAGAATAAGAAAAAGAAGCTTTTGTTCCCGTCAGGAAGAACAGCTTAATCAAGGTTTTGACTTTTCAGGAAGAGCCATCAGCGGGTCTGCATTTTTCCAACACTATGGTGCATAGCAAGTTATGTACAAAACATGACTCCATGACTCCATCTGCTTTAACTGTTTGTGGTTTGTGATCTTTACTATGCAAAATGCATGGTAATCTCTAGTCCTGCTGTAAACATCAGCATAATTGCAAAGTGTGTATACTAGCATGCTGACATTTATTTAAAGAAAAAAAACACTAAAGAAAGTTTTAAGTCCAAACTCGACAGTTTGACTACAACAGAATGTTTTTATCGTTTTGATTGAAAGTCAGTGTTTTCAGTTGAAAAGCAGAACCGCATACATCATCATACATATTTTATAACTTAAAGCATGTAACATATTCAGTGCCAAGGTTATGGAAAAGGGTAAGGAAGTACTGTGCCAAAGAAGGATTTGATTTTTCTTTGTACTGGAAAGAACCTCATCATTGAATAAAGTCATTGATTGTGTAATACTGCTAAAAAAAGATCCCATTAATGTCCTCATTCTGTCATCAGCTGACTGAATTAACTATTGTAGTTCAAGAAGACTCCTTTGGCTGAACTCTTATGACACAGTATAGCCTATTGTTCAGCTCCCATGTGGAAGTTACTGCATGAATGCTTCATATGCAGTGTTCTTATCAAGTCTCCCGAGAGAGTATATAAAGATACAAGTTAAACACAGTCCTTCAAGTATGAGATATTTTTGTCTTGTGTCTTATTACAAAGGTGTTCTCTGGCTCTCCTAATCTTTTTCCCTACTCAGGGATGAGTAGCAGGGGTGTCATATCGAATGTCCAGGGGTCAGTATTGGCCTGATAAAGACTTGATTTCGGTCCGCTGGATGGCTTTGGACAATATGAAGTAGGACAAATTTTGGACTGAATTTTAACAAGTTTTACAGCCTTTCCTACCCATAAAGCCCTCCCCCATAGCCATTCACAATACACCAAAATAATTAATTTATAGATTTCTGTGATTTTCCATGTTACTTCTTACAATTTAAGCTCAAAGAGTCATGATGACAGATTTCTTTCCTTTACTACAGCAACATTTCTTTATCATGTAGAAACTGAAAGATGCTGTTGAAATTCTCCTTCTTTGTCTTTTATCTCATTGATTAAATGCATAACTAAACTTTTTGCACTGACAGGAATTGGAGTTTCACCAGTCTGCCCACATAAGATCAAAGTGGTATGTGGCCCGTGATATAAATGAGTTTGACATCCCTGCTTTGCAGGTTTATCACTTTAAACTTTGTTGAAATTTCTGGACAGCAATCCAGTGTTACATTGCACGTTTGCATAATTAGGATAAAGTGGGGACATTTATTTCCTTTGTAAAATTGAACACATCATGTGAGTTTAAGAAAACATTTTCAACAGGGGCCATCAAACAAGGAAAATGGTATATAAAAATGGCACGCAAGGGGCAGCCTGTTTTGGATGTGTTTGTATGTTTGGGTCCTTCCTTTGGTAATCCTTCACAGTCTGTTCTTATAACCACTGAAATATGGAGATACTTGTGCCTTTTAACCATGATATAAACATATGTGTTTTATGTACGTAAATTTTACGTATCACATTACAAAATTAAGCTGTGTCTTATGAAATTTGCACACTTTTTGAAACAGTTTCTTCATTATTGTCTTACACAAGGGTCTTTGTATTTTATAAAAGCATTTGTGACCTTTTTTTCCCTCTCTTTGTAACTGGTCAGTTCAGCAGTTCATAGAAAACAAACAAAAATGCTATTGTCTGTTTTGGTTTTATTCTTCCTCAGTGATATCCTCGTGGAAAACAGCAGGCCAAATACTTGATTTGTTGTCTATTCTGAGGTTAAAATAAAACACTGATCTGAAGTGTTCAACCTTATCTAGCTTGACCTCATCTAAGGAGATCTGTAGAGCAGTGACTCTGCCTGAGGTTACAGTGATAATGTCTTCTGGGATTCATTCAGTAAGTGGTCTTTTTCTTTTTTTGTTTTCTGTTTATTCCATTGCAGTCAGGATGTTAGTGCCTTGAAGACTGTTACATTGAAGTTCATGACTGGCTAGCTTGTAATGTAATATAAGAAAACATTATATAATTTTTTTTTTTTTTTAGAACAACAGAGGATTGTGTAGCGAATCAGGGAAGTGGATTACTAAAAGTTGTGGTGGCTTGCAGAGATGTGTTTTCCATGGTAACTGCAATGACATGCTCAAAAGTGCAAAAGTGCGCAGCTTTCATTTTGCATTTAAGTGTTTCCTTGGCAACTGATCCTGTTTTATTTCCTTAGTTTTGCAAATGCAACATATGAAATTCTTTTATTTTACCAGAATACTGTCGTTGGGTGATGTGATAATGTGAAATGATGAAATGATATACTTATTGTCCTCATTGGTCATGTTACATGACTAAATGGTCCCTGACACATTGGCGCATGGATACAGGATCTGGACTGATAACATCCACAGCGGGTGTCACATATTTGTAGCAGATCTGTGTGTAAAGTCTTCTACGATCAGGGTTGTTCTGGTGCAACTATAAAATACAGTTTAAATACCCAAATAGAATAAATATTCCTCATAAAAGTCCTTAGCATTTGTAACTTATTTAAGTTGATTCCTTTGTGCTTTGCATTTGTCACTGTGTCCACTTTCTTGCTGTTTTGACAATCTAGAGAAGATCCAGCACCCATTGCAGAGGCACATGTGCATGTGGGCACAGTAGGACTTCCACTAAGAGATGTAAAAACAGCAGATTCAATGAAGAGAGTTCAGAGGTGTATAAGAACATGATCTTGAACAAAACTGTCCAAATTTTAACAGGAAACACCTTCATTTCCACAACATTTGTATATCCATCT
Organism: Tylochromis polylepis; assembly: GCA_015107715.1. NCBI lineage: Eukaryota > Metazoa > Chordata > Actinopteri > Cichliformes > Cichlidae > Tylochromis > Tylochromis polylepis. The sequence goes on from VVHJ01016227.1 coordinate 16,280, forward strand.
TGATGGAGCTGATTAAACCTGTTTCAGAGAGATAAGATACGTATTTATTACTTTTATGCATGTCACATTGTTCCTAGTAAATGCAACAAATACAACATTAGTCAATATTAAGATTACATCTGATTGCTATTTGTTTCTTTAATCACCTTTTAGTTCCATCTTTAATTACAGTCAGAGTGAAGAAACGTATGCAGTTAACCACAGTGACTGATACGATTTACAAGGATTTCAGCTCACAGATGTGTAATTTTCCTCTTGCAGTGTCTGAAAAACTATTAAATTAGTAAGCCAACCATTTTTCTGGAGTATAGTGATGTAGTAGATTCACCATCACCATGTTTTAATAATTTTTTGCCATTGTATTTTAATAATTCCAGATATTTTGGTTTATTATTCACATCCAGTTCAAACAACTGCCGGTGGGGATTAAACAGTTCTGTGTGCTGGGGAGCAGGTGAGAGCAGGTGTTAGAAATAAACACCTGTCCATCACTTATAGTTTGAATCACCTCATTCTACCACTCAGAATAAAATAACACCTGATAATACCAAATGCCACCATTTGTTTGCTTTTCACGCAGAAGCATAATGGGAAAAGGCTGAAACCCTAAACCCCCAAAACACTTAAAGCAATGCAAAGCACCAAAACAATGAGCAATGCACACAGGCACACACACACACATACAAGCACCAAAATGAAAAAAACCCACAAAAACCACACTCCACAGCCCACGCTGACAGCTTTTTAATTTAACTAATCACATGTTAACTTTCTGCAACTGTCTGACACATCCGCTGCCCTCTAGAAAGTATTCCCAGCACACATTCAAATACTGAAATGTCAAAAATGGGTTGGCTATTGATGTCACATGTGATACTGGGCTGTCAGACGCAATAGAGTCATGATCTACCAGATGTCTAACAGATGACTCATGCTATGTTAAGTGTACTAAATAGTAAATAGTCTGGTACTTATGTAGCACTTTTCTATTCTATTTGAGCCCTCAAAGGATTTTTGGACAACATGCCTCATTGACACAATCACTTATTTCTCTACATCTGAGCACTTTTAATCTAAAATTCACACATCAGTCGCATCAGGGCTAACTCAGGTTTCAGTCTCCTGCCCAGATAAGAGAAGACTTGAGGACCCATTATATGTCCTGAGCCAAAGTCACTCCTCAACTCCAGTCACAAGGGCTGGCACTTGCACTCAACAGATTAGCTTAAAAAGTTGCAGCAAAAACAGAAGAATGCTTTTTCTTTATGCTGCCTTGAACCTTGGGGACTTTTTTGTGTAATTTTATGCATGCGAGTAAGACACTTGAAGTTTCGAAAGCAAGCAGAAGATTAAGTGGGCGAGGATTGTTTTATTAAATTTGAGCTTTTCATTAATGCATTTGTACAGTTAAATACATGTTTTGCAAACATACAATATTACTTTAAGAGCCAGATACAGAATCTCTCTGTTATCATGCACATGATACTTTATGTACATGATAGCCCAGTCAGCAGAGTGTACCAGCTGATGTCTCATTTGAGACCCTCGTTTTTCACAATAATAATAAACAGAACTGGCCAGTTACTAAAACAGCTTCATATAAACCATCTTATGTTCAAAGTTTGATTATTTTTAAGCTGATGTGAAAAACAAACCCAGGCTCTAGCAACTAAACTTTGACAGTTAACATCACCACAAATGTCCTTCAAGCCAAGGAAATTAGAAAACATTGAGACAATAAGGTAGGCATTTACTTATTCAAAGGGGACATATTATTCAAATTCCACTTCCCATTCTTTTATTTTTTTTTACCATAATTAGTTGTGTATCTAGAAATCCAAAAAATATGAGAAAAGACTGTCCCTGTGTTTCTTTCCTTTCTCCATAGGTCAGAGAGTGCTCCTCAATTCACTCTGTTCAGATGTCAAAAACCTTCCTTGTGAACACACTGAAACGGCGCAGATCTGCCATAAGATCCACATGATCAGCCACAGTTTGACGCTGTTATTTGCTCACTAGAGCCACTGTTACTAACTCTTAGTGAAGGAAGCTAATGGCCTGTTTCTGTCTGCAAGAGTAAACAGAGTCTTCTTTAACTCCATGCTGATAACCCAGTGAAATACTTTGAAACTTATCAGAAAACAATTTCCTAAACTGCTGGCTGGCTGTAATAACAGTCAAAAAACAGTCATATACTAAAGGGGAACCATCAATTCATGTTTCTTTAGCTATAAAATGTATAAAAGGAATGAAAATGTACTAAAACACCTAATGAATTCATCAATTTGTATAACAAAAAACACAGTTTAGAGCTGATCTGATGTACAGCACCAGAGTCGCCCACACCCCAGTCACCCCACAAACAGTGCTGAGCTGTGGCATGACTTTGGGACAGATACTGATTGGTGGTCACACAACAAAAATTAGCCAGCATAACATAATTATTTTGAGATGTTTTTTATTTGCATGCATGAAAACTTTTAAGTATACAAAATATGGTTTTCAAGGGTGTGGTGTTTGAAACTGTGCATTAAAACTGAATTAAAACTTACACCACCTAATTAATTCATTACTTCACTTCAGCAAAACATTTATTTTTTTATGGTAGCATTCAAGAAGGATACAAGCATGCATACAAGGAGTGAGGAACATAATGTTGGAATTAATGCAAATTTTTATGCTGTGATTACAGTGGGTGTAATTACAAACAGAGCTGCTGCAGGCAGTAGAAAATGAAATTAACACCGTAAAGTTGTATGCTGTGGGTTACACAGTTAAATTAAAATATGTTTGAAAGAGTGATCTGCTATCTGTTCTGCTTTACGTTTTATTATTGCATTCCCAGGAGAAGTATTTGCTTCTCAGCACTATATGTACATTATAAGTCAAACAAGGTAAAGAAATTGAAAACAGATAAAAAAAAAAAGTAAAGTACTAAAAAGTATTCACGTTATACTCATTGCCTCAGAGCATGGGGAGCATGCTAAAGTTTTTTTTCCAGCATGCTCCGAGACAACCACTGAAGGGAAAAATGAAAAATTGTTAAACTAAATTAAATAAATGACTGCTGATGTGATCTAGTGCAGTTATTAATGTTATAGTACGTCACAAATAATTCTGCAATGTTCCTGCTGTGAAAAGCATGTTGCAATGTGACTGAATTATGGCCACAGTCAATAACTTACCTTGTAACTTTCCTAGTAACTTACCTTGTAAGCACAGTACCAATAAACTAAAGGAAATGATCAATGCCATTAGTTCTTCTGAAAACACAAGATGGTTGTGCACTTCAAGATAGTGTGGCCAAAATAATTGTTGTGTAAGAATTGACAAATGAATAAAGTGAAAAGGTATCAGCATTGTCTAAATTTTAGATCAGAAGTTAGTATTGATAAAGCACTCATTAAATGCCAGGTCATTTCTGATTCATCCCTGACTTGTTCTTAAGTGAACAAGTTTTTGTGCCCCTTACAGCAAAGCACTGGGCTATCCAAAGACCTGTCACACTGTGTCTTTTTCACCATGCAGATGCAGCTCTAGACTGCACAACAAATCCATTCCACCAGTCTCTAAAATGAAACTCGAACCTGTTTTTGGTAACTTCATTCAAGTTAAGGATGAAGTAAAAACTGCAAAAAAACAACCAGATAAGTGTGTGATCAGATCAAGGTCTTTCTATTATATGAGCAATAGTGCAGTCTCTCTCTCTCACTCTCTCTGTCTCTCTCAATAGAAAAGTTAATTAACTGCTCAAATTACCACAGGGGCCACTCTTGCCGTCACCTTCCATATCTTCTTGAGCTCCTCTCTCAGCCCTTGGTATTTCTCGAGCTTCTCGTGTCCCTCTTCCTGATGTTGCTATCACTTGGTATAACCACATCTATCACTGTTGCCTTCTTCCTCTGCTTCTCCAACATGACTACTATTACTATTGGTTAGCCATCACAAGTTTGTCCATCTATATCTGTAAGTCCCACAAGATCTTAGCTTGGTCATTCTCAACCACCCTGGGGGACCTATCCCATTTTGACTTCGGGACTTCCAGGCCATACTCAGCAAAGATGTTCTTGTACACTATGCCAGCCACTTGGTTATGACGATCCAAGTATGCCCTGCCAGCTAGCATCTTGCACCCTGCTGTTAAGTGGTGGATTGTCTGGGGTTTTTCCTGGTGTGGTAGACCAAGAGACTGCTCCTGTTGATCATGTACAGTTCTAGAGTCACCAGGATCAATGTGTGAGGCATTCTTGTGAGGCTTTACTGTAGTCAGTACAGAGGGTGCACAGATTGGTCAGCCTGGTCTTACACTCTTGAGTGGCTGCTCTATCAGTCTGCTAGTAGCTGGTGTTTTGCCTCTGGTGTTTCTACCAATTACTTTTTTGACCCTTCTCATGTAATGAGCCATGTGCCTGTCCAACAGGAGCTTGCATGTCACTGTGAGCCCATTGACTGATCACTACTGTGGATCCTTGGAGATCAGAACTGTCTGGCTTTTGGCAGTTCTGGGTGTGTCTCATCCATTAGCAACTGGTTCATCTGCCGAACTCTTATGGAGTGCAGTTTGCTTCTTTAGCCAGTAGGGGGAAATCTTGTCAGGGCCTAGTGCTGTCCAACTCTTCATGCTTGAGACTCTGTCTTGAATGTCTGCATCTGTGGTGGTTACTTGATCCTGTTCAGGGAGGTTGCTGTGGTCTGCTCTTAGATCCACTTGCCACTGGGCATTGTTGTTATGGGTTGTGTCCTCCAATATGTTCTTCCAGTACTGCTCCATCTCCAGCCTTGGTGGGCTGTTCTCAGATTATTCCCCACTACTGAGAGTACACCTTGGATGGTTCAGTGGCGAACAGCTTGTCAAGGCTGGGGTCTTTGCTTGGGAGTTTCTAAGACCTCAGATATGAACAACTTGTTGTTGTACATGACAAACAAGCAGGGCATGTGGTGACGAGTCATGTTCACATTTTTGATTACTAATGAATCATGCTTTTAATTACTAACAAATCATTCTTTTATGAAATATGGATACACTGTTTAGGCAAGGCATGTGGGTAAATACACGCATGTCTTGTCTAGCAGTGTGGAAGTTTGTTTCTGTGCCTCATTGCCGTACCTATATCTGTCTCTCAGCTTGGCTCACGCTTGTCTATAAAAATGAACTTTCAAAACTAATCTTGCAGGCTGTGTTATGTCTGTGTTGTTTGTATACTTATACTGAGGAGTGGGGCAATGCTTCTGAAAGCTTTTTTATTTGTACTGAGATCTCAGGATATCAACTAGAGAATAAAAGCGTAGTCTGGGCTGCCATCAGCCACATGCCAGAAACAGACGCAGAGACATGCTGCCTTTACTGTCTTATCTTTATTTCATTATTTAAAGCCTAAGGACTTCTAAGAAAATTACCGGGTCTAAAGAATGTTATATATTTTACTTGCACTCCAGACATGGCTCTTTTTAATCTCCACCTTGTGTTGTATGTAATTTGCCCTTCTCACAGTTGCTCTGTGCAGTCTTTAAGGAAGAACATAAGTGTGGTTCTAATTTATGGAAATTGGCAAACGAAATTTGATTCTGACAGATGAGGAATTAGAAATGACAGTCATGCAAGTTTGGCAGATTGGCAACAAAGAAGGACATTTGAGCAGCCTTAAAACTTATTGGGTACTCTGCATCCATGTTTCTGCTGTACAACTTGGTCCAAGGCCAGAAACTTCATTGAAAAAACAAATGCTGTGGATAAGGCCCAAGCAGGATGAGGTGCTGAGGTTCTCTAATTTCAGAGCAAGATTGCTCCATCCTTTTTGTTTTTATTTATTTTGTCAGTTATTATCATCTCATTTGCATTGTTTTTATTGTAAACCAGATGTTTACCACAAGGATAACTTGTGAGAGACTTCGTGTGTGCTTAATTACTGTCAGCTACATTCTACTACATGTTAGCCCTTATCACAGAGCTAGAGGTGGTCAGAAGCTGGGAATGGAAGACAAAAAACATTCAAAATCCCAGAGAACAACAAATTAATCTATGTCAATATTTATTTGACTTTCATATAGAATTTGAATTTTTTTTTTTATTAGAGATTGGTTTAGTGTTTCTAATATGCAAATATTACACAAATGTTAAAGTAACTTATTCATTTAGTCTTGTACCAAACTGTGAAATATATACTTAGTGCACTGGTGGCACGGTGTCACTAAGTGTTAAGTTTAGTATTCTTTATCATTTGGATTCTAGGGTTTTTAGTTTCTAGTTTTTGATTTATTTCTAGCAAACTTTTTATTCTTTCCAGAGTTTCAAGTTTTGTGGAGTTCATAGTTCTCACTTTAGATTTGATTCATGTCTAAAGTTTGACCTTTGTAAGAGCTAGTTATGCTTTTGGTATTTGTTTCTTTGGGGTTTTTTCTAATTATAGCCTAGCAGGCATCCTTTACATGTAGTTTTGGTTTGTTTGTTGGGTTTTGTAGGATTATTTCTCTTGATATTTGCTGATTGGATTCCTTATGTGCTTATATTTGTACTTGTAACCTTGAGTTTTTTTTAGTTCCTCTTAATTTTGAGACTTAGTTTCTTGGTTTAATATCCACAGAGTTTGCATTGTTTATTTCTCTTTCTGTTTTGTCCTTAGTCTTTCTCTGTTTATCTTTATTCCCACAAAAAGGTTTTAGCATTGTTTTGAATCTAGAGTCTTTGCTATGTTATAGGCTTTCTGTTCTTAGGGTTTGGATTACTGTTTTGATTTTCACCCTAAGTCATTTTAGAGCCTTTTAAATCTAGTTATTGTTAATATTTGTGGTATTAGTTGTTCTCTCTCTTTGTTCCTCCATGTGTCTTGTTTCTCTGTTTTTTTCTCCCAATATTTCCTCATTTCTATGTTTAGGTGTAGTGTAAGTGTTCTTGTGGTCATGTTCAGCACGTTTCCTGTAGGTTGTTTTTGTGTCGTATTGGTTAAGTATTAGTATGAATGTCTGTGTTAGTGTTCCTCAGTTTCCTCGTGTTTTACTGTGGAAGGTTTGTTTTCTTTCATTTTGTGTGTAAGTTTTACTTCCTGTCTCTGTGTTCACTGTATCCTGATAGTTATCAACTGCTTCTCATTACTCATCTGTTTTCTTTCAACTGTTTATGTGTCTGTGTATATACAGCCTAGTCGTCCTCTTGTTCTGTGTTTTTTGCCTGCTGGCATGCATTCTCTGGATGTTCTAGTTTACTCCTGATTTCCTTTTGACTCTTTTTTTTTTAATTGTTTCTGTTTTTGTTTGGGGGGAGTTTTTGTAATAAGGACAACACTCTTGACATTATGACAATTAGTCTTCAGGTTTAGCTTTCACATTTGAGGGATTAAAACTGGTCTTCATAACAGTGGTGATGTCTCAAGTTTACTCTCATATCTCCTTTAGCAGATGAATGTAAAGTCAGTCTTAGTCTCATTCAATGTCAAAAGATGGGCAACAATAAGCAAAACAGGCTCCACAGGTATTCATATCATTTAATTGCATACTAAAAAACAGGACACAAATACAGGTAAAAGCATAAATGAAAGTAAAAGTGCCACACTCACTCAGTAATGCATTATATACATTCTCTGTATATACATGTAAGGGTTTCTTCTATGCCTGGCTTTATCTGTGCACTCATTCTGCAGTCTGTAGCAGTCTTTTGATGTGAGAGAAATGCACAATAAGAGACAACTGATAATTAAAGTAATCATTTGTTTCTAATTCTTTTTCTTTTAAATGCATAAACGTGGGTTTGCAAAGAAGCAGGAATTCCTAAAGGCTCATAAATAATGCAAATATTAATGCATGCACAAGGCCAATCAAATGCATTTAGTATAACCAACTCACATGCAATATATATGTATGTTCAACTTAACTTTAACCTCACGTAATTTACCTTTAGAACACAAGACTTAGACTCAACAGGTGCAAGCTGTGGCTGAAGTGTAGTTTCTCGAAAGCTGCCAGCAGTGGCAGCGAGCAAGCATAGCTTTCAGGTGCATGGTGGATACAGGCATGCAGGAAAATAATGAGCAAAGCATCGAAGTTTTAAATGTACCCCAGACCATGATTTTCCATTAAGTTTTAAATTAACATATTTACCTACTGTCAACCAGCAAACCCTCAGCAAAAGTGTATGCATTGTAATAGTGCTGTAATAGAAACTGTAAACATATTCACAGTGTATTTTAAGTGTGTTTAAACACAGATAAAGCTTGATGTTCTAGAGAGTTTTATTGCAATAATACTGTGTGTATATGCTCGTACATGTATGCAATGAGCTAAACAAACCTCCCATAAGAGATTAAGGCAGAAGTTCGCTGCTGTAGTTTAATTGAAGACAGTATTGTAAAAAAAAGGCAACAAAATCTATTTACCAATCTGAAAAAAAATGGGTATCATGAAGATTTACTTGCTAAAAAAACACTTCCTAACAGTGTCAACTTTTAAATTATTTTTGTTGTAGCTCTTCATTAGTCCCTCCTCCAGCAAATCTGTCTCCTATAATTATTGTTGGAAGAGAAACTAGAAATTTGGAGCAGCAAGTACATTATGAGATGTGACATTTCTTTATATGAACATAAGAATACATCATTAAAAAAGGTATCTGCCATGTTAGAAAATTTTTAAATATATCTATATTCAAAACACGAAAAAAATGTCTTTCGCTTTTCCTACAAAATTGAAATATGTACACTCATGCTGAAGCTGGACTCTTTATTTTGAAACACTCAAAGCCCTTGAACTATGTTATTTAAGGAATATGGCATTGGAAAATGTTTCTCCCTCCATCCAGTAGTGACCCCTTCCTTTGATCTTTCCTGTTGTTAAAAAAATTAGAGCACTTCCCCTGAACACAATACAGCGTTAATGTTTACCTTGCAACAAGACTGGTTGTATGATAACCAAGACCCAGTAGATGGGTCTCAACAGTAACTGATAATTCATTAAGTGCGCATCAGTCAGCATTAATCGCGATTTTCTCAAATGAATGTTTAACATTGTAATTTTGTAGAAAGTTGGAAAGAAGAAACGTATCAGTCTTCTAATTTGTGAAACTGCATTTTGGGACATAAACATTTTTCTCTCGTTGGCAAGCTCCTTTTCACCTGTCACAGATTTGTTCCTTATCCCTTTTCTTTGCATGCTCTTCTTTCAGCATGTAATGAGATTCAGGTTTGACGTTCTCTTTTTACCAAACACCTGTGTGTTGTTTGGAATGCATTCAGCAGTGGTGGTTTGTTGGAGAACTGCCCATCAAACTGAAATGTTTTCCTTCCTTCTGTGCCATGCAATTATCATATTTAGATTAACCTATTGAAATTTAAACAGCAAATTATTCATAAGTATAAGTCTTTGCTGCCTTTTAACTCAACAGAGTCTGAAAAGAATTAAGGGAAAGAGAGCACATTGTAGGGAAAAGCCAGCAACATGAAGACAATTTATGAAGGAGGGAGAATGTTTGTTCTCCTTTAGCCTGAAACTCTTTAGTATACATGGCAGAACTTGCTATTTCTGAATGATGCTGCTTGAACCCTGGTTTTCTGAGGTTTTTTGAAGGTAAACAATCAAAAACTCTTTTCTTATTTCTATGAGAAATAAAGCCCAAGTCTAACCTGTTTCTTTTTACTCACAAACACACAGAGAAACCAAACAAACAAGATACATCTATATGTCTTTGCCACAAAGAAAAATCCTCATGTGTAAATACCCAAGCCTTTGTGCTTTCAGCAGCCCAAAGATTAACTTGAAGTGAGCAGATGGGACAGTAATGGATGAGTTTGTGGAGTCACTGATATTACAGACAAATTAAGAACACTGAGAGGAAACACTAATGGTGAGTGTTGTTGTGCCGTTTGAGATTTGTCAGAGACAAACTGGTGAACAGATGGACATATAATAGGTGGAAATCAGGGCATTTGGGGAACGTGCAAGCAACCCCAGCAAAAGATTTATATGAGCTTCATTGTTTGGAGCAACACACACAGTTTGCATATTGTCATGCACTATAGAAGGCTGTGCACCTTTTGACAATGAGCATCACTACATGCTGTGTGATTTTTCTGCTGCCTTAAAAAAAGAAAACACTGTTTTTGTTTTTTAATAATATGATATATGATGAGTTTCGCTGTATTAGTTAAGGAGTAAATGTACTTGATGGGATCTGACAGCATTTCATGGTCTTAGAGTCACTTGTACAGCTTACAGCGCATTATATGAACGCTTACACTTGTTCACTACCAGAGACAACAAGTGATTAAGTTCAGTCATCTGAGTCATCACATGTCCAGATGACCATGAGTTGGAATTGCTTGAGATCTCAAGTTATTCAAGAAAAATGTGAATTCTGTTGTATCAGAATATTTTTACATTAATGTGTCTTTGTTCTGAATTAGATCATCTGAACTAGATCATCTACATCACCATGCACTAAAGCTTTACTTTCTCAATTGTGATCTAATTATCATTATCAGAAAATGTACTTTTACTTTTAAATGCTGACGTTTTAACACACCTTTTATTAAACATTGTTTATATAAAGAAGCAAGATTAAAAACTAAATACAGGTGACAATGACTTGATACTATTGTTTTATCTAAATCAAGAAATAGACCAAATCCAATGTTACTTTTACTACAAAAAGCTCAAAAAAGAAGCAATAACACACCAAACAGATCTGTTTCTGTAATCTCGTGCCCCCTACAAAAACAGAAACAGGAAGTTGCAGCAGTCCATGAAAATGTGTGAAGTATTTGGTGTCATGTGTAAAGGCACTGACGTTATTTGCAATACTCAAATTCTTGCATGGGGAGCAGGTATAAACATACAGTGCATCTTTTATTTTTCAGTTATCTGCAGGGATTAAAGGACCTGCAGAAAAAGTTGTCAGCAGAACAGCTGGAACTACCAGACAGACTCATTTACTGATTGGTGTGAATATAGTTTTAAGAAACCCAAAGTAAACAAAACATTTAGTTTAGTAAAAACTAAAAACTTGGTTTACCTAAATGTCAGAGCTCAGTTTGCACTTTTTGTTGGACAAGCCATTAAAAGAGAAAATGCTTTGATTCCCCACATCAATTTAAAGTCATTTAAATCACCATTTCCAGAGATTTCTTAAGCAAAAATAATCAAACAGAATCATGTCTTGGCTGAATTTACCTGACACGTGGCTGAAGACACAAATAATGATGATCTAAGAAGCAGGAACAGTTCAAAGACTTTATTGCCAGGTGAAGGATCCCACCTATCCTCCTGGATTTGTAGTGGGGGAAAACAAATCCAACAAAGGAATTCTGTCAGTTACGTCAAAAGCAGGTTGTGGATCAAAGGGGGAACAGGCACAATGAAAGGCAAGAAGGGATGTGCAAAAAGAGGAACAGGTATGTTCGTAAAACATCATGTAGGAAATAAGTGCAGTCTGCTAATCTTTAATAACTGAAGTTTTGTTACTTTAAAAGGTTTGTTAATTTTAAGTTCAGTTAACTAAAAATGTGGCCCACTGTATTTGATCTGTGGTGAGTCCAGTCCAGTCCAGGATCTAATTAAATGATTAGCCAGCTGCTAATAGCTAAAATAGTGCACCCTACAGTAACTTCAAAGTGAAAAACTCTGAAATTACTCCAACTTCAAGATGACAATGATTTAAATACAATATATACTAACTACACATTTGCATATAGTAATTAAATTCATGAAATTCAGTTGTTTATACAGCATACTGACTGTGTCCCAGCCCAGCTCTCAGTCTACAAGTCTTGCCAGCAGCTATTCTCATTTAAAAAGGAACCAGCAGCTATGCAGCAGGATCAAAGCTTTGGATTCTGCCGTTACTGGACCCCCCGCATGCAAACCTATATTTTCACGTGGGAATATTTAATAACCTAAGATTAAGTCTGGGCCTGAGTTGCTCATTAGAGAAATGTGCCAGTGAACTGATATTTACTTAAATTATAATTACTGATATTTACTGGTAACTGAATTAACTGAAGCACAGTGGGATATTCCTGTTGCTCTATTTTATTTGTCACCCCAGAAATGCTTTGAGACATGAGGAAACAGATGTATCTAACGTCAGTTACACTAAACATGGCCAAAAATACACTCAACACATTACACTCACACACGTTGTTAAGTACACCTGATTAACTGACTCAACTGACATTTGATCCAAATGTCTAATCAGCTAATCACATGGCCATGCATTTAGCAGTGTAAGTTCTTCCAGGTAGTCCCATTCTCACCCTTTGTGCATGAGATTTTTCACCATGAATCACAGACTTGGGCAGAAAGCAAACATGAGTTCTTTGTCAAAGTGACCTGACTTTCATTTCAAGGATCATCACTGATGATGTTCCCAATGTTGGGGTGCATAGGGTGGCTATGCCTGCTGGGTATCAGGGTAGGAGTGGGACCTGGAGCAATCTGACTTTTTTTGTTTGTTTGTTTGTTTTCAAATTGATGTTCAAGTGTTCAAGAGCCTTTTGAATCAATCCCCCAGGGTCAAACTGTCAGTGAGGAGTTTTACTCAGTGATGGAGCATGCCGAGGTGCCATCTTGCACTGGCACCCAGCGGGGCACAACAACACAGTCTTCGCTCATCATCCATTTTAGTCAACATAATTGTCTCCCTATCAATTCTTCTTTATTTGTTTGTTTTTGTGTGTGTTTTAGGATTAAGCTCTACATTTATATGTACTAATATTGAACTAATTATTCAAACCTAACCACAGGGTGACAAGTGGAAAAGCACAGGTAAAACTAGTAAGAATTTTAAATAAGAAAGGGTCTGTAAAGTGGACAAGGAGGGTGACAGAAAAGCAGGTTACAGGTGGGATGAAATAAGGGAACAGCTCATTACTTATTTTCAGGGTTCTGAAAGTGCCACCCTTGTGCGCCTTGCAGCCCATTTGCAAAAAGAAACACTGCACACCTTTACATTTCATTCATCAACAGTTCATGTTATACAAGGACATGTACAGTGGCTTGCAAAAGTATTCGGCCCCCTTGAATTTTTCCACATTTTGTCACATTACAGCCACAAACATGAATCAATTTTATTGGAATTCCACGTGAAAGACCAATACAAAGTGGTGTACACGTGAGAAGTGGAACGGAAATCATACATGATTCCAAACATTTTTTACAAATAAATAACTGCAAAGTGGGGTGTGCATAATTATTGAGCCCCTGAGTCAATACTTTGTAAAACCACCTTTTGCTGCAGTTACAGCTGCCAGTCTTTTAGGGTATGTCTCTGTGACGGTGCCAAGGCAGACCCCACAACACACTCACGTTCGTCCACATCACTTTTATTCCACACGGTTCACACGATACACTTATACGGTTGCTGTCACACCCACCCACCGCGGCTGCACCTCACCTGCTGCCAGCCGCACACAGCATCAACAACCACAACATGACAGTAAGGACCCTCTTTTAAGGCTGGCGAGGCGTGATTGCTGATGCTGATGCAGGTGAAGCCATCTCCACCCCACGGCACCGCAAGCCACGCCCCGCCACAGCTTTGCACATCTAGAGACTGAAATTCTTGCCCATTCTTCTTTGCAAAACAGCTCCAGCTCAGTCAGATTAGATGGACAGCGTTTGTGAACAGCAGTTTTCAGATC
>VVHJ01016230.1:7204-18601 GCA_015107715.1 Tylochromis polylepis
GCACCCAGGATGCCCGAGCAGCAGTAAGAAGGCTAAAGATAAGATCAACAGAAGTCAAAGCCAACGACCTGCAGGAGACCAGAGCTCACTGACACTCAAAGATGCCACATCCAAAGAAGCTGAGGATGTAATTAACACTGATAGTCGGCCCAAGGCACAGCTTGAACCTGATGGTGAAAGTAAAAACCCGCAAGCCTCAAACGTCAACTCTGGGCCTACATCTACATGTGTAGATCTGCCGCCATCTGGTGGCTGCAGCGCAGAACTTCAGCCAAAGATTTGCTACAAGCAAGGCGTCACCAAGGCAGGTGCAGACTCGAACCCTGAGAAAGAGAGCTCGTCACCTCCACTTAGCAAAGACAATGATGGGTCGCATGCAGGTCATGGTTTAGAGCCAAAAGAACCGAAAGAGGAGTCCAGAGAGACGACAGACGGAGCAGAAACAGGAAACCAGGAGTCTGACAGCATCGACAGGTGATCTTTTTTATTTCTTTAATTTTTAAAACCACAGTGTTTGCAGCTATTTGTTCACGTGCTGCGTGTAGTAGGTCGACCTAATTTATTCTGTGTTTTATAAACTAATCATGCCACAGCCTTGGGTTTGGTCATGTTCCAGCACAGAAAAACTGAAGACCTGGTTCAAATAATGGAGGAATGGAGCGTTAATTAAGGCCGAGCACCTCTAATGGTCTGGCTGTGTTCTTTGAGTAAGCCAGAGGGCGCAGATCTGCGGGTTAAACCGCATGAAATAAGTTGGGTAATTCGCTTCGTGCAGACTTTGCTGTAGACAGGACTTATCCGAAGCGATGTATGTGAAGTGAGAATATAACAGGATTCATTAAATTCTTTTGTGGGTAACATCGATTCTGTTTTATCGATTAAATTCTGCTGGGAAGCTCCTAGTTTTAGGGGGGGGTTCTCGCATTGATTTGTTCTTACGCACAAGAACCCAAGTGAAATAAGAGTTTTGTGGGCTTATGCATGCGTTTCATAATTTATCAACAAAGCCAAAAGCTGAAGAAGAGTTTGGAGAAATGTACTAATTTCCCATGACATGTAAGTGCGCCTCTCGTGTTACAGTGGGATTTGGACTGCGTGCGTATGTGCGTGCGTGCTTGTGGGCTGTGGTTATGCTGGCACGCGGGGGCTCGTGTGTGTGAGCGTGCACTATCACCCCATTAGTTCTAGCCGAGGAACCGTGGGAAATACAGCTCTATATAGTGTATTCCAACTTCAGTATAGGCACATCAAAGAGTTCTCTCTCCTGTGTCAGTTCAACCCTAAATCACAGGTCTTTCCTTTGCTCAGCCTGATTGTCCATTTCCCTTCCACAGTCTGTCCACAGTGCAGCCCTTTCCTTGTATTTTCCCAGCTTTTCGGGAAAACCCTTTCCAGTTTATTCTCAGACAGTGGTTGGTAATGTGTGTGGTACTTTGGGATTCTGCTAAGAATGAAATGTTGTCTTGTTTCTGGGATAATCTGAGCAGCTGGCAGATACAGGTCCTCTGTGTCATTGTCTCCCAAGGAACAAAGCATGGGCATGCAGCATCTACTCATGCTGTTATGGCTGCATCTAAAACAAGTACAGGATAACCTCGTTTCCAAATAAGTCAAGACCGTTTAAATTGCAAATGAAGTGATAATGCAGTGCTTTAAAAATCAGATCATGTTTAGCACATCTTCTATGTAAATGTTTCAGAACTGAGGAGACAAATTTCTGCAGCTTTAAAAAGAGAACTGTTTCCTATTCTCACTTGATATAAGGTTTCAGCTGCTCAGCAGTTTGGGACCACATTTGCTGGTATATATGCCAAACGTCTTCACTGGGTGATGGGTCACTTTAGCCATGCTGTTTGAACAGATGCAGAATATGCCTTGACATTGTGTAGCTGAAATAAGGAAGACAGTCTCTGAAAAGATGACGGCATGTATTATGCACAGTGCAATTCATCAAATCACAGCTGTGCAAGTTAGCCACGTCAAGTATGCTAATACAGCCCCCTAACAGCACAGATGCTGGTTTTCCAATGTAATTTTCTTTACTTGTGGACTGTTGGTCAAACAGTTGGATTGTGTTGCATGGCAGCAGATGTTTTTCCTGATCTTTCTGAGATTTTATGAACCATGCAATGAATTAATTGAAAAACATTACAATTTAATCAGCAAGACTTTTTTTCAGTATTTCTAGTTTTTATCAAGTGTGAAGTCAGTTTAATAAAGTACATAAATTAATAAAGTACTGTCCTCATCCTTGAGTAAGATGAGGACAACCTGAGGTAGCTGCAGGAGAACTACAATGAAACTGAGTTTTAATGAAGTAGAATATCCAGTAGATGAGGTATAATGTTGCAGGCAGATTATCTGTAATGAATTCAGAAATTCCAGGAAAGCTTTTTTTAGTTTTCTATGCACTTTATTATCAGTTTCAGCGCACTGAGTGGGACCTTAAGTTGCAGCCTCCTTTATAAATTTTTCAGGCTTTTCCACTAGATATGACATGAAAAACATGCACATATACAGCTGTGGGATTTTTTTGGAAGTGTTGGAAAAGCGCATATATATTTAAAATAGACTACTGCTTCTGATTTTTATGTAAATCTGGGGTAATATTTGTTCTCGCCAGTGTTATCAGATGCATAGTTATGCATTAAAATATTCTATACTTATACAATATTAAAAAAAGAAAATCAGGGTTAAAAGCACAGAAGCAACTGTGGCTTGTGGCACTGTGACGCTCCTCTACTATGGGACCTATTAACATTCCCAAGCCTACTACCATGATAGGACCCTTTGATCTGACCTCTCTGTAGTCATGTGTAACACAGCTTTGCTCTGGGCCCTGTGAGACCCTTCATGCAAGTGGGAGCTGTGCCGAGTGATCTTAAAACTTGTCTGGGAGTGTAATTGCCCCTTTTGCTCGCTACTGCTCCGTATCTGCACGCTAGTGCCCACACTGAGGCTCCCAGGACTGCAGCACAGTGGGGTTTTGACAAATGATTGGGATCCCTCATGAGTGTTAAAGCGTGAGTTATGGTGCCTCCAAGATTTAAGAGGCCAGCTCCATATTCAGCAACCTTAGATGCTCAGCGGTGTTTGTTATCGCTCTATTTTCCTTGAAGCTGGACTGCAGTAGTGTTTTACTCACTCGAGAGCGTGCTGCAGTCATGGGAATACAGGCAGACCTTTTGTGTGTTAACATGTGCTGCACCTGTTAGAAGAGCAGATCAAACACAAAGGCACAATTGTGTGTATCAAAGGTTTATAGGCTTTCCCCCCCTGTTATTACAATCCTGAGCATTTTATGTTTTTAATCTTTCTTTTCTCCTCTTATCCTTCTTCGTTATTCTTTTTTCAGCAACGTGAAGCCAGCAGAGGACCAATCGGAATATGTTCAGGTCGGTCTGCATTTATTTATTTTATTTTCCGAATATGCAGTTTATTCTTCTGGTCGGTGCATGCACGTATTTCAAAATTGCCCAGAGGAAACCTTTTTGTGCTCTGTGTGACTTTTCAGACATCTGTATCTTTGACATTTGGACAAAAAAACCCAACAGTTTTTCACCTTTTAACTTCCCATTTTAATTATATTTTTTTTCCTTTTTAATATACTCTTCTGTCATTAGCACACATATCTACACACATTTAAGACCTTACGCTTGAGCAGATATTAGTTGCAGTTTTCACCATGAATGTGCAGTTGAATTTCCTCCTCAACTGCATGATTATTAAGATGATTAAATTTGTTTGGTGTGGGTTTTTTTTTTTTTATGTGAGTGCTCAGATGTAATTGTGGCAGATTATTAGCCCCTCAGTTTTCAACAGCTATGCTCATTTGAGCAGGCTTACTCTGCATTTAGCCTAATTCAGCCTGCCATTTAGCTAATTGAATTTGGAGTAAGGAAGTGTGTGCCTTAGAGCTGGCAGTGTATGCTGCAGCCAGTAGGTGGGGCCATCCACTTTGGGTGTGAGCTCCTCAAAGAGCAGAGATTGTGAGAAGCTTTTTCACGACCTTGGAGAAGATGGTACAGATTCATGCATTCTTTAAAAACATAGCATGGAACACTTCAGCTGAGATCAAAGTGGAAGTGAGAATAAGAAGGTGGAGTTGAAAAGGGAGGTAGAAAGAAGAAAAATAGAAGGAGAGAGTATAATAAGCTGCTGGGCTCTTGGGATCTGTTTTTCTATTGATTGTACATCAGAGCCAGGTAGTAAAAGTATTCTCCTATGACCTTGACCCGTGTTCTTTCTGTAAAACAAATATGTTCAGATTTCACAGGCCTGACAAATTACCTACAGATAAAAAATCACCTTCACTGGAAGCTTTTTTTGTAAAATGTTGAAAGCCAAACATTTGTTACAGCTGCTTATCACAGACAGAACCATAAGGCCCAGTCTGAAGGATGGATATATATATATGTATATATATATATGACTTTGTGACAAATTATGTGCATATGTCAGTATCTTAAACTTAACTAAACCAAACTTAGATAATATTAAAAAAACCATTAAGCTGAGCAGTGCAAGTAATGTAAAAATATCATCACTTTATTTCACTTCATTTGTAATTCAATTCAGTTTTTCAATTTCAGTTTTATTTATACAATTCTAAATCACAACAACAGTCGCCTCAAGGTGCTTTATATTGCAAGGTAGACCCTACAATAATACATACAGAGAAAAACCCAACAACCCCCCGTTAGCAGCCACTTTTGTGACAGTGGGAAGGAAAAACTCCCTTTTAACAGGAAGAAACTTCCAGCAGAACCAGGCTTATTCACGTGGCATTTGTGTCAAAACCCAAACAAAACACTGTTATATGTATGTCATATATATGGCTACTGGCCTGTCATTTAGTTGTTGTGACAAAACTATCTTAACAAATAAATTGCCGAAGTTACGGAGTTTCTCAACTCACAAAACATTTGTTCAACCTTATACTTTTAATTCTGCATTCTTTCATTGTGATTCTTCATGTTATTGTCGAATACCGTGCCAAAAAATGATATGAAATGTCATGTATTGATCATCACTTTAAACAAGTATCCACTGACAGCTTTAACAGACCCACAATGGTCTGCTAAAAACAAAATCCAAACTACATCTAATCAACTCAAAATTGAAAAGAAAATACTTTCGCAGGCACAAATATAATTTCATGGTCATTGGCTTTCTGAAATAGAGCCTCTATTCTTTTTCTAGAAGGTTAGATTAGATGAAGCCCTCATGTTTTTATAAATTACATGTTAGAGCTCCAGTTTAATTTCAGGCCACATGGCCTACATCCACTATGAAACACTGCACATTATGGCTAGAGAACTGTGCCTTGAAATAAACCATGGTTTCATTGCATAAACTCTACAATTACCGCTTAGAAAATGTTGCTGTTTATGATGTGGTCATATAAAAAACAAGGTGCCTCATGAGTGTGTTATTCACACTGACACCAAGTTTTAAAAAGTCTGATATATAGTCAACTCATGCCAATTTTCCCCATTTAAAACCCTTGCAATGTTTTTGTCACCCAAGCTTGTTTCTTTCTCCCTGCCACCATCACCCACTGTCCCACCCAATCTATGAAAGCTGCCAGCAATCCCTCCATCCCCTTCCATTTCTCTGAAACATTTATGACAGCTGATGTTTAAATCAGGAGTTGGCCTCACTGTTCCGTGTTATAATGTGAGAGACGAAGCCAGTGACTATCGCTGAGGGGGGTGTGGGAGGTGTTTTCACATGTGCCTGTTCACACACGTGTACATTCATTTGCACACAGACGCATGCAAACACAGGATCACACAGAAAATGAAAATGAGCCAAATTGTGGCAAAGAAAGGCATACAAACCAATCTGATGTGAGAATTTTGAAAGAAAACAAGCAATCAGGGAGAAAACCCCAAAAGCATTCAAGACAAGCACTTCATCTTTTCAGTTTTATCATAAAATAGCCATCATTATCTATTTTTCATGGGGACACATGGTTGGTCAAGCAGTACATAGACTGATTTTGGTTTCAGACTTTTACTGAAAGAAGTAATAAGTGTCTTCAAATGGTTTATAGTTGGTCAATAAATAGACCAGACAACACTGTTTTATTAAGAAACAAATCAAAAACTTTCAGCTTCAGTGTGAGTTTGTTTTTGTGCCTGTTAAGTGAAAGTGTGGTTACTGTCTTTATGATTGTGTGTGTGTTTATTTTTGCCTGTGACCCAGCCTATGCTTTGTCTCCACTCCTGTTTTGTGGTTTGGTTCTACTTTGACAAGAGGGGGACGTGAGCTGGTTCATATGAGGTTTATTAACATATGTTTGTCACAGGACTCTTAAAACGAATCTCTGTGTGTGCACATGGAAAGGGGCTCAGCTGTGTGTATGTGCCTTACTACATGTTTGATTATGCGAATGGTTTAAATTTCTAAAGTCTGTGTGAGTCTTTGTGCTGTCTGATTAAATTAAGGCAGTGCCCTGTGGGGGCGTGTGTGTGTGTGTGAGAGAGAGACTATTACAGTAGATGGAGTTAATGTGGCGCCTCTGCAAATGGGAATGGGTGAAAACCATCAGGGCTGGTAACACACCCCTGAAAAGTGTTGGTTTAGCTTCACTGTCTGTAATGTAAAAGCAACTCTGAGTCTTTTGTTATTTCAAGAGTTCAGATGTCA
This sequence comes from Tylochromis polylepis, assembly GCA_015107715.1. Lineage (NCBI taxonomy): Eukaryota > Metazoa > Chordata > Actinopteri > Cichliformes > Cichlidae > Tylochromis > Tylochromis polylepis. Next base: position 13,859 of record VVHJ01016230.1, read on the forward strand.
TTATGTAAACCTAAAATAAGTGCCAGCATGTTTAAAGTGGAACTATTGTGCAGATCTTTAAAATGTTCTGTTATTTATATTATTCCAAGAATGAAAAACATGAGCTGTGAAGGAGCATAATAGACTCACTTTAAGAGTCCTCCGATGCTAAATTAATTTTTTTTAATCAAAACTGGGAAACCATTCTCTAATCCACTGATTTAGCCTCTCAATCAACGGACAATTTTTTTTTTTTATTTCTTATGAGGTCGAAGAAGCTATTTATGGCTGCTCTCTTGTCATAAGGGGTCGCCACAGTGGGTAGCTCTGCATGTTTGATTTGCCAGAGTTTTACGCTGGATGTTCTGAGGTAGCGAATATCAAGACCAAGACTTCCTGTGCTGTCCACTGGTCATTGTTTACAATGCAGATTTAAAAAAAGTTAAATCAGAAGCCAGTAGCCAATGGTTTCAAGATTGCATTTCAGGACATGGATTGTTAAATTACACATAACCCAAACCTGCACAAGATTGTAGTCCAAGGTCTATGACCAAACGGACTACAAATTGAAATCTCAAACTTCAGCCACCATTGTCCGTTTCCAGCAGATTTTGGATTTTCATATCTGTATAGAAATGAATGCACGAGAAACTAAAATACCGGGTTGTATATTCTTGTAAATGTCCTTACAGTTACAAACAGAAGCAAAATTGACATATGGGGTAGGCATATATTATGACACAAGATTGGCCTATCATACATATATTGCTATCGGGGTATAGTTGTATATTTCAATATGTTGTGATATGAACACTTATTATGGCTTATAGAAAGGCAATTTATAGTTAATCATTATATAATTTGTCCAGCAATCTATAACTTTTTTCTTTTTTTTTAACAATACTCTCAATAATGCCACAGCATGTCTTCACGTTAAGTTGCTAACTAAGTTGGGAAATCCAGTTCATGAAGGTAAATAAATAATTCAACATTTTTTTTTAATTTTAATAAAGCTGTAACATTTCTGAATATAAAATGCCGCCAACATCCTCACATTGATGATGTTAATAGATAATATACATATAGTGTCTTTGTTTAGCATGCTAACATTTGCTAATTAGCGCTAAACAGTGTACAGGTGACACTGATGTAAAGTGGTTTTGCTGCCATTTGGATATAAACCAAAGTAGTGAAGTAGTACATAAGAAAACAGTTACGTACAAAAGTTTTTAGGCAATCCTCATTTTTTTATGTTTTGCGGGGAAAATGGAAATCGCATGCAACAATTTATTGAGACGCATGTAAACATCCATGGAAATACAGTAGATAAGGCAAAAAAAACGGAGTTTGTACAATTCTAATGAGCTTGAAAGTCAGTATTTGGTATGACCACCTTTTATTCTTCAACAGCACCTGAACTCTCTTAAGCAAGCTTTTTTATAATTTCTTTAACCCTGTAAGATCCAACCCATCAAACTAGCCAGAAAATTCTGATTTTTTTTTTTGTGGGGGGGGGGGGACTGAGATGTTTATTAACCCTCATAACAAAATGCACAAAATTGTTTTTGCTATATCGTGTTGTGTATGATATGTTTTTATTATATATTTGTTGTATCGCATTTGAGACATTGGGCGTTTTTGGCAACTTTTTGTTAACAACAATGTTGATTTTAGACAAAAAAAGAGTTTTGTCCATAACATTTTGAAATTATGGCAAGTATTGATCATGTTGATGAGATAGAGGTCTCAGAAACTCATGTATCAAATATGATACATAGGGCATTATAGGGTTAAGTAGTCTTCGGGAATAGTTCTCCAGTCTTCTTGAAGGACATTCAGTTTGATTCTTTGGATTTTTGCTGCCTCTTGCTCTGTTGTCTGTGAAGATGATCCCTCACTGCTTCAGTAATGTTGAAGTCTAGAGTCTGGGGAGGCCAGTCCATGACAGTAATTGTATTTCTATCTGGTTATGCTTTTACTACACTGGTGTAAACAACATAATTTTTTACTTCTTCACAAACTACAGCCTCTGAGAGGAAAAAAAAATACTACATGGCCAGTGCATTCTCAGGTATTCCCACAATTTTATCCACCCTCTTTAAGGTCACGATGAAGCAGGGATACTTGTCTTGATGGTATTACACAGTGTTTAATTTTTGACTAAGATGTGTCTAGTTGCTACAGCAACTAATTTGTGTAAAGTGTAGTAATTTTAATGTGATTAAAGCGAGTGGAGTTTTAATTGCACTGTTTAACACTTAAATGAATATTTTTCAAGGCCTTTGTGTGGATGGAGGCACAGCATTCCCAACAGACCTCTTTCTCTCTTTGTATCATTATTGCAGGCTTTGAAACGCATATCTGTGGTTCAATATGGATTAACCAGTTCTGTCCTGTGAAAACACACTGATGACAATCAGACGTGCAGGTCATTAGCTGTACCTGGTTAACCCCCAGTGGAGCCAGGCACACACACACGCACATAAAAATGTTTTTTCACTAATAATCTTGATCTACCCTCAGCAGATCTTTTCATTTCACACACTTTCTCATAAAAATATTTTCCTCTACCCTCTTTCACACAAACACACTCACATGCTTGTATTGCTATCTTTGTGAGGACATTCAATGTAAGGGATGAAAGTGAGGCCAAAAATGTCCTTAAACAAAAATCACACCGGTCCTCATAAGCCAGTTGTGCAAGTACACACACATGCACACACACTTAATATCTTTGTGTGTCTCTCAATCACATGCACACATTCATACACACTTTCATTACTGTGATGCTTTCAGGCACATGCAGGGATTCTCCATTGTGTCCCCTATCAGCCTGTGCGATGGGGCTCACTAATTAATATTTAACTGAAGACCACCTCCAACCAAGAGAGGAGATACAGAGATGGAGGACTGAAAGGAGGGGAAAGTGGAGAGATCATGGCCGTGGAGGAGAGGGGAAGGACAGAAGAGAGAATAGGCTGGGAAGGATCAGAAGGAATAAAAGCCTGGAAGTAGGAGGTTAGGCTATATTGATCAGAAGGATAAGAAGGCAGGAGAGATGAGGGGAGGAGTACAGTGACAAGAGCAGTTGGAGAAATGCTGGATTTGACAGAGCCTAGAGAGAAGGAGATGACTGATGCAGAAGCACTGAAAAGAGAAAGGTTCAATGAATGGATGACAGTGAGAGCAACAGAGAAGAAACTGACAAGAATTTGAAGAAAATGTAGGAATGAGACAGACATTTTCTGACAGAAGCACTTCTCGTCAATGCAGAGATATAAAGAAAGATGGATGGATTTAAGGGGAAGCAGTAGCAGGAACAAAGTAAGGATGAAGCAAGGAAGAAAAAAAAATGCCGCAGCTCCACACTGCAGCATATATTTGTTTGACAAAATTTAATTCCTCCAAGGATGAAGTTTGAGTTTTACAGAATTTGCTTTAAAACAATAACAGGCTGTGCTGCTTTTACCAGCTATGTGAACCAAATACTTATTGAAAGGTAGCCAAAGAGGCTACAATTATAGCAGCAAGCAGACTACCAAAGATACATATTTAAATATAAATATCAGTTTGTGGAGTGGCTTCAGCCTAGTCCAATACACCCTAATTTTGCCATATTTAATGATAAACTCTTTGATGAATAGAGAGTTTGAAAAACAAATTGGTGATTTTTTTTCCCCCACATGTGCGTTTGCAGCAACCAAATGTAACATGATGTATGTTATGATTGTTTTGCCATGGAATTACAGAGGATTGAGAATAGAGGCACAGGGCCCCCCTCTTATGAGATTATTTGTGTCCCCGCTGTGTAATCTGTCTAATCCAGCACTGTATGGTTTGAGATTATGTTAAAAGGAGATTCTGCAGTTAATGAATCCGTCCTCTGTCTTGTAGCTCCTTATCTTTAAGGCTCTTTGTCTCTGGCTGTGACCTACTAACATGCATTCAGGAGGCAGATTAGAAAGGTGATTACTGGTATCATCTGATTCTGTGTGTATGTTTGTGTTAGTGGGGCAAAAGATGACCTCAGATGACAAGGTAAGAAGAAGGAGCATATCGCGCTCCTTCTCAGTTGCTCGCTCTCTCCTGTATCCGCCTCTTGCTTCCCTGCATTGGTGCGGACCTGACTAAATGCAGTGTCAGAATTTTGGATGCTGTCAAGGCTCTGGCAGTGTTGCCATGGCGAGGCGTCCTCAATGATGTCACTCACTTGGGCCTCTGGAGACAGAGCCCCACCCCTCCTGACATCTCCCTGCCGGTATGTGTGCATGTGTTTATGTGTGTCTCCATGTGAAATGGGCCGGTGAAAATCACACCATGTTATCCTTGAAACACCTGCCTGTGTGTTTCAGCCCATAATGAGCTGTCTAGCTACAGTCTGCATGGCTTTGTAGAGACACATCATTATATCCTGCAACACACACACACACACACACACACACACTGGAAGATAACATTTCTGCCGTTATTTCACCACAGGAAGCAAATGTGCTGTGGAGGCTGCTATAGTAACATATAGTGGCATGTCAAAATGTAGGTGGAATAAAAGGTGTGAGTGTGCATTCAAGCATTTGTGGAGGAGGTGTGGTCTTGTCGGGTGTCTTTCATGGCAAAAGAAAGGTTAGATTCCTTTGGGAGGCTGCACACGTACTCTTCTCACCCTCCTTGCACCCTCATCTTCTTCATTCATCATCTCATCTCTTAATTATCTTTTCTTTCTCTCCTCCCTATCTTTTCCTCACTTTCTCCCTGTTTCACTCCCTC
>VVHJ01016251.1:3533-28380 GCA_015107715.1 Tylochromis polylepis
AAAAAAATTTTTTTTTTCCCCCCCTTTTTTTTTTTCTTTTTTTTTTTTTTTTACATCTCACTACTGGGAAATTTCTTATGTATTATGAATACATTATGCAACTACTTGGCACAGGGGGGCTGTTCACATCTTTCTTTCCGTCATTTTCTCACACACGCGCTGTGTCTGCTGCGTTTTGCCAGGAATGCACAGATGGGTATCATTGGGACCCTCAGACTGAGCACTGCAAAGGTAAGACTGTGGTGTATCAAGTAACACCTTGATTCTTCTCTTGCTTCTCAAATCTTGCCCTGTGTTTTACATTTGTATCTCCCATCAGACATAAATGAGTGTGAGACCATTCCTGATGCCTGCAAAGGGGAAATGAAATGCTTCAACCACTATGGAGGCTACCTGTGCCTTCCCCGCTCTGCGTCACTCATCCCTGCTCCAGAGCCTGCTATTACACCCGCTGAGCCCTTAAACCCATGCCCTCTAGGCTACGAGCCTCAGGGAAACAGCTGTGTGGGTGGGTGTCTGGTTTGTGGGTCTGGGGGTTGGAGGTGGACAGGTGGCTGCAGAATGAGTGATCATTAAGTGTGTGTGTGTGGTTGTGTAAACTTATTGTTGGCGGCCACAGATTGTGAGGGACAGGTGGCTGTAACAGGTGTTAGGATTGGAGGCAGCATGTGGGTGCAATCTGTGTGGGTGTGAGTGAGCATGAGTCCGCGGGAGGCGGGCAGACAGTGCAGGAATTTGGAGGATTTCACACGAGGACAGCTGCTGTGTTTTAAGACTTGTAGCGAGAAAGTGGCCTGCATGACACAGCAAACATGACTCAACATGATGTTCTCAGCTGCTGGGTGCAAGTGAGGGGAACGTAGTGGCCAGTGGCATGTAACAGTCACACTGTATCTGTCGGTCATGCTGCATGATGCTGTGTTCGCTCACAATAACGGCGTTTTAAATGTGTGCCTTTGTGTCACCTCACCCACAAACACAGACATCGATGAGTGCGAACGACACGAGCACGACTGCCAACCCAGCCAGGAGTGCATCAACTCAGTGGGCGCCTTCACCTGTCAGTGTCCGGATGGATACCGGAAAGTCGGCACAGAGTGCGTTGGTGAGATATTTTGAATTTCACCTTTAATTGGTGTAATTATGCTTAACTGGGCTATTATGCGTTTCTTTATTTTCTCTCGTATATACAATGGTGGATTTGAGTCTCAAATAATGAAGTCTGCTTACATAAAAGTGCGAGCCAAGAAGTCAGACTTCAGACTGCTCTAAATGCCCAGTTTCCAACTGTTTTTTCTCCTCTTGTGGGAGCAAATGGCAGCTCAGCAAAGACCTCCTTATATGGAAATAAGGCGAGGCTTACAAGCACTGTGTTAACAGCCCATGGCCCTTTGAAACAGACAGAAATAAATAACAACTTGTTTGAACTGTGAATCATTCAAAGCTACTCAAGCTGAATCCCAGAGTAAGAATATGAAGCTGGAAAAGAGCATCATAGCCCCCCTCTGTGGCAATATGCCCAAAAATCTTTAGAAATTTAAATCTTATTCTTAATAACTCTTGTTTGTCTCTCAGATATTGATGAGTGCAGGTACAGGTACTGCCAGCATCGCTGTGTCAACGTGCCCGGCTCCTTCTCTTGTCAGTGTGAACCCGGTTTCCAGCTGGCAGGAAACAATCGATCTTGCATTGGTGAGTTTTAAGAGTACAGCAGTGTGAGTAACAATCCTACATTTCTAATATTGCTAACAAAAACTTTGAAATAATTAACATTTAAAGTAAAAGTATAATATTCAGCTCAATATTCAGTCAGGTTAACATCAAGAATTGCAATTGTTGATGTGTAATGATGTCAGTTTTTGGATGTTTTGCTTGCAAATGTATATTGCTGCCTCCCTCTCTCAGTATCACTTCCCATTACTTCTTGTTAATGCTGTAGTTAATTAAAACCTCTTTATATTTGTTTGGCAGTTTAATAAGCCAAAAAAATATTTTAAAAATAATAAGGGCTCCAATAAAACAATTAAATTACATTAATTGCATATTTTTTGCCAAATAGTCCAATAAGTTGCCTGTTCTGTAAAACAAAGGCTTAAAAACCTTTCCAAATGTAAAATAGAAGCAAATGGGAATACTGAATTTCCTCAAAACTGTATGTGAGTGCAGCTGTCACAGTTACTTTCAATAGTATACAGACAAAACATCTGCACCCAGCTTTTAGCTAGAAAGTAAAGATCTTAAAAGCTTGAGTGAAACATTAAATATTCATGATGAAATGAGTAGTTATTAAAGTTAAATTAGAATTGTTTATTGAGGCTTTGACCTCGGAAAAACTCAGCTGATCTCCTTCTTCTTCATCAAATCCATGTGAGTTTAATTAGATGGGATTTGAATTACATCATTAGCTTATAACTCCACAACTGTCACTACATAATAAATCATGTTGCTAAAGTCTAATCGGCGCTTTGATTTCCAGAAGTTCATGACATCACCTTTTTCCACCAGATCCAGTCTTATGTAAAAAAAAACAAAACTGGAAAACTGCACATTCAACTTGGACCTGTACATACTGACATGAACACAGATTTTGAGTTTTTAACTTTATTAAAATCCTTTGATCCAGAGCCTACAATAGTCCTCTCTGCTTTTCCTCTTTTCAGATGTGAATGAATGTGAGATGGGTGCCCCCTGCTCGCAGAGATGCTACAACACATACGGCACTTTCCTCTGTCGCTGTGATCAGGGCTACGAGCTCGGGCCCGATGGCTTTGAATGTAAAGGTAATGAAGGATAAAAGGAGTGATAGTGATAGTGCACGTTTATCCCTCTCAGTTTCTTTGCTCCTTAGTGATCGACAATTAATAAAACCCAACCTTGTGAATTGCCAGACATCGATGAGTGCAGCTACTCCAGTTACCTGTGCCAGTACCAGTGTGTCAACGAACCAGGGAAGTTCTCCTGCGTGTGCCCAGAGGGATACAGACTGCTGGGCACCAGAATGTGTCAGGGTGAGCGCGCCCACCTCCATTTCCTCCTGAAACTAACACCTTCCCCTCTGTGCTCTCAGAGTCACAAATGGTGCACTGAGTCAATGCCTATTCATCCTTGTTCTCGTGCCCCTGTCTGCTGTTCAGTGAAACATCACAAGCTGTTTGCTCGCTTTAGATATAAACGAATGTGAAACGGGAGAACACGAGTGTACGGAGACGCAGAACTGCGTGAATATCCACGGACGATACCAGTGTGTGGACAAGAACCGCTGCCAGGAACCTTACATCCAAGTGTCTGACAAGTGAGTGACACTTCGTGAAAGCTTCTGTGTGCTTTCACGAACACACACCTCCACACACCTTTTTTCAATTACTCAAATATGTGCTGGCCATCGGCTCAGAGTATAATCAGCCCCTGTGCTAAGTTTGGCTCAAACTCTAAGATTACCCCAATTACTTTTTCCACGTATGAGTCCAACTTTTCAACCTTTTCTTTTGAACATGTTCCAGTGCAATAAGAAAACCATTACATCTGTGAACAAGTGCTGGCTCAGTAACAGGTGTGGGTCACTATTAACATATCCCTGAAGATTTAGTAGTATAAAATGATTTTTAGAAAAACATGAAGGAAAAAAAAATGGCTACTGTTCAATATTTGTTTAGGTTTTAGCCCTTTCCTCTCAGTCATACTACTCCCTCTGCTGGCTGATTTTCTAACTGCTCATGATGTTTTCCTACTACTAACACACAACTGTTAAATTTTAAATTTGTTAAACTGTTAAAATCTTAAATTTAACTGTTTGCTCCTCTGTGTTGTACATCCAGCCGCTGCGTGTGCCCCGTCAGCAACCCCGCCTGTCGAGAGCTGCCTTTCTCCATCGTGAACCGCTACATGAGCATCACCTCTGAGCGCCCTGTCCCCTCGGACATCTTCCAGATTCAGGCCACCAGCGTCTCTGCGAGGGCTTACAACACCTTCCGCATCCGCTCTGGTGACGAAAATGGAGACTTTTACATCAGGGTGAGGAGAGTGTGATCCTGTAATCATAATACCAGATGTCTTTAGGTCTAAATACAAACTTCAGACTGGTAATAATAATAATAACAATAACAGTTGCAAAGCGCTTCACAGTTTGAATAAAACCACACTTGAAAAATAAGTATACAGGTTCCAGCATACAGACACAGAGTAAACATATGGTCTCATATTTATTCCCATACACACACCTTCATCCATGCTTTAGATGTAAAATATGGCCAAAAATAATGATTAAAGAAAACCTGTCCTATAAAAATAAGTGTTCAACAGTTGTTTAAAACTAACCAGTGAATCAGCTGACCTAAGAGCATGAAACAGTTATGACCCTGGTCACATGATTGGAGAGGCTGACCTCAATAGCTGTGTTATATACCCAGGAGCCTGGACATGTGGGATTTTATATGCTATTAATACAATTTTAAAAGGCAAGACTCACTTATTTTAAATCTACTATGTGTTTGAGGGTTAGAGTTACTCAAACCCTTGGCATTGAGTATTTGTATTCCTCTGCACATGTCCATCATCTCAGCCTTGCCTCTCTAACGTTGTCTCCAAAATGCTTAACCTGAGCTGTCCTTCTGATGAGCTCATTTCTAATCCTGTCCAGTCTGGTAACCCCCATCGAAAACCTCAACATCTTCAGCTCTTCCACCTTCAGCTCAGCCTCATGTATTTTTGTCAGTGCCACCATCTCCAAACCATACATCATATCAGGTCTCACTACCATCTTGTTAAGCGTCCTTTTCAACATAGTTGACCCCAAGTAAAACTTGATAAGACATGTAATGTTGGGTGTTTTATCAGCCCTTACCTGCCCCCAGCAATGCCCACACACCCACTAAAATCACTGAAACCTCCAGAGACATACAAAACAAAGGTACGATAAGTAACCTCATCTCACATTGTTTTGACTTTTATGAACACACGTGGTTCATTACACATATTTCTTCTTTATTTTTCTGCTTGGACTTTTTAATGTGCAGCCTGTGTTCAACTTTTACTTCACTCGTCTAGTTTTCTAGCTCCTGTTTAGGGCAAAACTGACTCTATTACCATTTTTATTGGTACATGTACTTTGGTAAGCGCAGCCCAGTGTCAGCCTGAGGAGAATTTTTATCTGCTGGAATAAATGGAAAAACATCTGTGTGGATGTGCAGCTCACCTCATATAGGTGATAAGACGTTTTGAAAGAAGACATGTGACAGTGAGAAGAGCACCAGTGTAAATGCCACTCTGCTTTAACAGGCTATTATTTTCTGTCTTCCCCAGCAAATCAATAACATCAGTGCCATGCTGGTGCTGGCCCGTGCCGTGTCAGGGCCCAGAGAGTACACGTTGGACCTGGAGATGGTGTCCATTAACCCTCTGGTCAACTACCAGAACAACTATCAGACAAGCTCCGCCCTCAGACTCTCCATCTACGTCGGGCCATACACCTTTTAAAGAAGAAGAGCTGGAGGGGACACAGAGAGCGAGGCACAGACACAAACAAGGAAAAAGAAGCTGTAAAACACAAGTGGTGGATGCAGTTCAACCAGTCACTGTGATGTTACACTAATAGCTTTTTATACTGTGTTGTCCAAAGAGAGTGACAGTTTTCTGTCTGCCCTCACTATGTGTAAAAATATACATGCAGTACCGTATGCAAACACATCGTAGCAGCAATGTCTCACAGATAAACAGCAGCCTTAAAATAATTAGTCCTGTCAAAGTCATTCCCCGTTTTCCTGTTATCATGTTTACGGTTATTCAGTCATTCATGTAGAAAAGAGGGTTTTTTTTCTGCGTTCAGGGCGATAACGGATCTGTGTGACATATTTTCTGTCTGCCTTCAGGTGGAATGATTCACGCCCAGCGTCACCAGATTTATCTGTTTTCACCAGTTTACACCCTTATCTTCCTCTGTTTGTCACTTTATTCTTGTCAGCCCTGTTTCCTGTTGACAGACGTGATTCAGTAACCACTCACATCAGACCTCAGCACCCACACTACTCCTTCGCCCGCCGCTGTTCATTTCCTGATGAAATCTCCACCACTGTCGTTCCTGAGTTCGTCACATTGCTGTTTGTGTTGTACTTTGTTTTTTTTTTAATTTTTAATTTTTGTTTTTAAGATTTGAAGCCAAATAAAACATTAAACCCTTTCAACCACGTGTCAAGAACTAAATACAGTTTCTTTATTTTAGGTCCCTGTGGAATTTCTAACACGCTTGGAGAGCTGAAACAAGTAGTCGGTTTACTGATAAATTAATTGGTGAGGATTCTTTTAATCTTTTATATTATATGATGGGATATGTTTGGGTTTCAACTGCAAAATGGAGTGCCATAAAATTAAGGAGTGATTAAGCGGATCATAAATATTAGAAACCTGATATTCTCTGGAAAGCATAGAGAAGCACTAGGAAATTGCTTTGTACTTCTTTTTTGAAGCTATACACAGATTTTCCAGATCAACCCGTTAATTTGGATCTATGAATTCTCTTTTCTTTTAAAACAAAACAAAAGAAAAAGTCTATTTAAGGTATAAATCTGACCATTGTGTCACTTGCTGGGTTGCCACTGGTGGAAAAACCAGTATTACCACTGCTGTTCTCACCAACCAGTGTGTGTTTTCCATCCTTCAGTTTCAAGAAGCTGTAATAAGCCTGTTACTCCACAGACTGCCCGTCTACATCAAATAATTCATACTTTTTTTTTTAACAGCCTGAAACCCACCTGATGTTCTTATTATTTCTTGTCTGGGTTCAACACAAAGATATATACTTTCTATTCAGTGATAAGAATCGGATTAATAAATCACATCCAAAAACTTTTAAGGTCTTAATGACCTATCTATGCACTATATCCTCCTCTACAAATGACCAAACAATCCCAGCCCTGCTTCTCTTTCTTTATCTCCAGCCTGCTCAACTTGATCTGTCCCTGTAATGCGCTCATCTTAAAGCGTGCCCATCATGTCTGCTCCAAATGAGAAACTTAAAACTTAGCAGATCTCCTTACCATCGTGAGAAATCTCCTTTCATGTTTACTGCTATCCTGTACTACTTTTGTGTGATATCTATTGCTTTTTAAGCTCAGCCACATTCACTGCTCCTTTGCGTTTTCACAATGAGATCTGCTTTACTGTTGCCTCATTCCTGTTCTGTTAAGGACACACATTCACTTTTCCAGGGTCTTTTCTGCTCTCACCGTATCAGTTGTGACTCAAAATGTAGACGCCCAACGTGGGGCTCGAACCCACGACCCTGAGATTAAGAGTCTCATGCTCTACCGACTGAGCTAGCCGGGCTTCACGTTTAAACAAACAGTTAACCATTTTGGCTGTTGTAGCCAGACAAATCCCTAAAAATGAATAAAGTAATAATTAAGAGAAGTGAATAAAAAAATATTGTACAGAAGAAAGGAGCTAGTCACAAAGACCACAATAGTTTTCTGTGCCATGCTGTGATATTATTACCCGTTTTTTCTGCTAACATGCTAACAATTGACTCGTTTTTGCTGACACCCTCAAGTGGCCACTAGAGGAACTGCAGTTGTTTGTACTTTAAGGCCTGGAAGTTTCTGCTTGTCATCAAACAAATGAGATGCTTCACTGGACTGACTGATTGGTATGTCTGCTTAACTGACCCTCGTCCTATAAACAGTAGTGCAGTGTCTACCCAGGACCGTCTCCTGCACAGTGGGGAGTGTCTTCAAGCTGACATTTAATTACACTTTCCCACAAACAAAGAGCCTGCAGCTGAGTTTTATAGCTGTGCTGGATCTGCCTGGTCTGATCATGGCTGTGCAGCTGACATGCTGCTTCATCTATGACTTGTAGAGTTCATCCTCCCTCTTTTAGGCTTACAGATTCCCGCTAGCTGGATCAGAAACATTCCCACATTGCTCTTTGACCTAATGCACCTTTAAAATGTCCCTCAACCTTACCTGGAGCAAAGACCAGCACTCCAACCTAAATTATCTAGTCTCACCGGTCCCACTGTATCCCTCTGTCTGCCCTGTGACCTTTCACAGCAAAGAAAAAATGATGTTTTCATCTGATTTTGTATGTCAGGCACTATATGAGTGCAGGCAGGTCTACAGGGTCATCTCAAAAACTGCTGTTTTGCTGAGTTGGCCCACGACAGCAAGAACAACTCACACAGTGTGCTCAAACGTCCCGGAACCACCTCCTCTTTACCTGCACCCACACACTCAGCACGAGCCTCCCAAGAAAGACATGTACAGAATGTGCTCCTGTTTTCAACATCATGGCAGCTTTCAGCCAGCTCTCCAAAGCAAACTCTGATAAAAGACAGAGAAACTACTCTCCCTTTTTGTTACCTTCATTAATGATATGGATATTCTGTATATCTGCACAAAGAAGAGGCAGTTCCATCTCATATGCACCTCCTAACATCCTCAGGATCTCCGGCCGTGTTTTAGTTGAACACCACTGGAGCTCTGCTGTATCTGCTCCATTTTTACTGTCACAGCAACTTCACTGGAGCAGTAACTGATTCTCCTGACCCACAAAAAAAGAGAAAAAACCGAGGAAAAACAGACAGAGAGAGGGAGAAAAGGGAGCGAGAGAGAGGGGGAAGCCCTTATTTCACAGTCCACTGCTGTTTTCTCCGCCCAGTCCTACACACAAACACACTCACACAGAAACACCACGCACACCTCCCATCTGTCCTCAGTGGGGGGGCGGAGAAGGAGGAGGAAGATGGGAGGGGGATGGGGGGTGATGATGACTCACCCACTGCCCTGTTTTACGTAATCGGAGCAGACAGGCCTAAGCCACCAGGGGGCAGCAGATCCTGCAGATATCCTCTGCAGCAGGCCAAGAATAGCAACAACCAGAGAAGACAGTGCTTGGTTTTATAACCTAATTGACAATCGGGCCTACATTTTCTCCCATTTTCCACGACTCATGCACCTGTAGGAGGAACAACTGATGGGAACTTTGTCTACTTTTCACAAATAACGTACTGTACAGCAACTTAGAAGCTCATTTTTTCCCCTTTGATGGTGTTAAAGAGTGCAGCAGGGTAGGAGGTGTGTGTGTGTGCTCACTTAAGGGGAGAGTAGCCCTGGCATTTCCTGTTGGCATTCACACAGAAATAGAACCTGACAGGGGCAGACAACATAATGGGTGAATTTCTCAGCAGGACTGGGGTTCAGTGGGTCAGCAGGCCTTTGGGCTTCACCTTTGAAATTTCACTGAGCGTGTCACAAATCTGCAATGAAGAGAAATGAGACCACAAGAAGGTTCATAAATGACTAAAAATAGGTGCAAAACAACCACAAGGGGATGCAAAATTCCCACAGAGACACCCAAGAGACCACAAAGTAATACAAAATGACCAAGAAATGATGTAATATGACAAGAAATGATCTCAGCTAGCATAAGGTGAAAATTGGGTTAAAGTAGATGAAAGATGACAGCAAAGAGACCAAGCAGACAAAGACCTAAAGCAACTAAAAGAGGCCCAAACGATGAAGACGATGATTAGAATGAAGCACAAAGGTCTGGGATGGTGTAGATGGTGTAGCAAGGCTTTGTGTATGTCTCATAATCCATATTTGCGGGGTGTAATGGTTCAAAGGATCCACAGGAGAGTGCGTGAGTAGATTTGTGCGTGCATCCATCATGTATTTATGTTTATGTGATTATATATATGTGTGAGTGCAGGGTGTGGGTGTTTACATAGGAGAGCATGTGTTTGAGAGTGTCAGTGCCCACACAGATGAGGGGGAGGAGTGTTTGGGGTGGTAGAGGGGAGTGTTGGAGCGTTTGGGCCTCAGTTTTTTTGGCTCCATGGCTGGAGTATGATCTCATTTCTGGGCAAGCCGTGCCCCGTAGGCCGCAGTGGGGGAATGGCGTGGGTACAGAAGCTCAGAATTGAAGCTTCATGTGGTGGTACCAACCACTTCAATGCAATGGAACAAACATGGCCGAAAGAAATTATATCTTTCCATGTCGTACAATCATGCTCTGTTCCTCAATTTGAGACATGTTGCCATGATGGAGGAGCAATCTTTTCCCCTTTGATCTCCAGCTATTGCATTACAAAAAGCTCTCAAAGCCTCCCCCTCCACTACACTACAATGCAGGTATTATATTTATGAATGAAAGAGCGAGGTGGAGTGTCATTTCCCTCCACCCACAACCCCGATCACTGAATGAGTTCATTAATGAAAAGAGCGGGGAGCGAAATCTCCAGGACATGAAAAACAGGATGCACAGTACAAGGAGGGCTGAGTGATTAGAGAGTGTAAATTAGTGAGGGCATGAGGCAGGAAATGGCTCTCTCCTCTGGATATTTGCATGGAGTATATATAGATATATGGAAAGGGGTGATCAGCGGGGGAGGGCAATTATGAAATACAACATAAACAATAGCATCAAGGACTAATTTTTAAAAAAAAAACAAGACATGGCTCTGACTCTGGATACTGCCATTTACAGACAGGTTATAAATCAGACAGTGTTTTGTTCCACAGAAACAACACAGGTTCATAAACAGAGTCCATTAACGTACTAATGTATGGCATTTTTAGGTGCAATCAAACATCTCTGATTAGAAATAATGCAGTAATGCATTATAATGCAGTCCTTGCATCACTAATAATATCTCTGGCTGTGTACAGCAGGAAAGATAGCAGAGTAGATCAGCTAATTTGCAAGAAATAAAACTACAGCATTAAAGGGAAAAAAAACTAATTTCAAGTTCCATGCTTTTATTTTTAGGCTCTACTAGTGTTTCTTTGCATGATTAAAAGTTTAAAAAAAAGATCTTTACTTCTCTTATAGTGGGCTTTGGTACATCCCCTCAGTTCATCCACTGTGTTAGCTCCTCTCCCCTTTTAAGACCACCTTCACTTTAAGGTAACTTACTTCTGATTTGCTGTCAAAAACAGAAGGCTTGAATAGGAGGTGGGTGGAGCTCAGTCACACAAGCCCAACCTCCCAGGGGGGTATAGTTACTTTTAGGTGTTTTGGTACATTTAGACAATGCACATTAGTGAACTAGACAGAAAAACTCTGGTCTTGATAGGTGACCTGGCTGAGGTTTTCTTCTTGCACCTGTCTAGGTACCTGAAACAGCCAGATTAATGAAATCTGCCTTTAGTGACATCATCCAAAGCCATGAGTATAGTCTGACAGTCTGGAATTGAGAATTTAGAGCAGTTCAAGCTCTAAATCCACTGGCAGGCTAGGGCTGGAGTTTGTATGTTCTTCCTGTGTCTGCATGGGTTCTCTGGCAGTATCCTTCCTCCCATAGTACATAGAGATTAAGTGAATTAGTGATTAATTGGTTAGCCCTGCAATAGACTGGTGACCTGTGTAGGATGTACCTGGCTCTCACGCTATATAACAGCTATGATAAGCTCCAGTGCAACTGTGACCTTGAATTAAATAAGTGGAAGAACATGGGTAGATAATTTGAGCATTTATTTTTGTAACTGTATATATGTGACAGAAAATAAGTAAATATGTAATAGGTCCCTTTTAAGAAAAGCAAACATATATATTGCATGCCAAACTGGTGTGAGGTTTATCAGTAGTTTATTTATTGTTCCTAAAAACTGAGAATTCAATTATTAGGTTGTGCATTATGGTGTGAATCATACTATTTCAGTAGATTGTATTATGGTGACATGGTGGGGTGGGGGGTAGAAACACTTATTAGCAATGCCCAGATATTCTAATACCTCTCTGAAACAAGAACCTGAACATTAACCCTTCGCAATAAGAGCTTTGAGGCTCTGAAGAATCCTTCCTTTTAATATATGATAGTAACTCTTAAATTTAATTTGATTCTTAAAACAAGAAAAAAGAAAAAGAAAATTAGACTTGACATTATAGTTTGACATTGACATTGTCATTATAGTATATTTGCTTTCCCTACCTTTCCCTGGGCCTACCTGTTCATTGGTCATTTGTTGTCTTCTAGTTTTTTCACTATATATAAAAACTTTTATATTTCTTTTATATAAAACTTGTATTTCCTGCAAATATGTTTTAAAATGCTTTTAAAGACGATCTGGCCAGGGAATGACATTTGAAAATTAGCCCTTTAGCTAACAGTAGCTAATTGTCCCAAGGATATATTTAAAGATGGATAAACTGTGTTCAGTTTTGTTGTGTTTAGTTTTAGATAAGATTACTGCATTAATATCTATAAGGTTAAACTTCACTATGCTATAAAATCTTGAGCTAAATGCTAGAACTAGCATGCTAACATGCTAACGATCATAAATTTAAAAGGTAATTTAACATATAGAACACATGCATTCCTACTAATAATAACATAGAAGATACAAAGGGAAACCACTATTTTATATTTATTTATCACCCAGTATGCTTTTTCTCTGTGTGTGTCTTTTTCTGTACAACAACACTAATATTTCCATAAAAAACTGATGCGGAAAAAGTACAAAATTTTTACCAAAGATAAAGAAAACAAAGTGTTTAAGGCTCAAAATTCAAAATTTTACAGTTTGTTGAGTTGGGGGATAATGGTAACTATTTTATGCAGACTTTTAATTTGAAGGCAGCATTAAGTTACTATCTATGTGTTCTCTACACAGAGTCCCATGAATTAGGCTAATTACTAAAGATGCTCATTAGGGAGCTTGAACAAGTCAGGTAAAATATTTATAAAAGCCTAAATGCTATTAAAACTATAACAAATGCCTTTGTAGAAGACAGTGAAGTAAGAGGAAAGACCCCTAACTCAGGAAAAAAGACTATCCACAGAGCAAAGAAATGTAAGGAGCCTATGATCAACAGGTTACTGTCAATGTGACTCTAAGGATTCTACCATTCTCATAATGACTGAATTAATGATAACATATATATATATTTAGCAGTTATAAAGCTTTCCATGTTAATCATGCTGGTTTAGCATCGTAGTGCAGAATTTATTTATTTTTGCAGGTAAAAATTGTTGAACAAAATGAAGATTTTAATCAAAATTGCAAAATTAAAAAAGAAATCAGGGATAATCGCTCTATCAATCTGAACAGGAAAAGTGGCTGTATAGATAACTGTTGCTAGCATGGATATATCTGTTCACCGGCCTCTTTATTAGGTACACCTGTTCAACTGCTTGCTACCGAAAATATCTAATCAGCTAATCATATGGTAATTCAATTAATTTAGGTATGCAGATATGTTTAAGACGACCTGCTGATGTTCCAGCCGAGTATCAGAATGGAAAATAAGGGTGATGTAAGTGACTCACAGGCTTTACAACACAACCATCGCTAGGGTTTACAGAGAATGGTCCGAAAAAGAGAAAATATCCAGTGAGCAGAAATACTCTGGTTGAAAAAGCCTTGGAAATCCCAGAGGTCAGAGGAGAATGGCCAGACTGCTTCGAGTAGATAGAAAGGCAACAGTAACTCAACCACTCGTTACAGCCAAGGTATGCAGAAAAGCATCTATGGACACAACAGGTTGAACTATGCTGGGAACGTGGTGGTGTGGTGATAAGTACTGTTGCATCACAGCAAGAAGATCCTCCACCACCTGGCTGGGGCCAGGAGCTTGCCCTGTGTTTGTGTGGATTTTGGTTTGAACCCACAGTCCAAAGACATGCAGAAGAGAATGGATGGATGTGCTACAGCAGCACACTGGGTGCCACTCCTGCCTGCTAAGAACTGTAAACTGAGGCTACAATTCCAAGCCCGCTCATATGAGTCTCGATTTCTGCTGCCATATTTGGCATAAATTCCATCCTCCCTTGTGTCAATGGTTCAGGCATGTGGTAATGTTGTAGGGGATATTGGCACTCTTTGGGCCCCTCAGCACCAGTTGAGCATTGTTTAAGTACTACAGCCTGCCTGAGTATTGTTACTGACCATGTCTATCCCTTTATGCCCACAGTATACCCATCTTCTGATGGCTGCTTCCAGCAGGATAACTCATTATGTCACAAAGCTCAAATCATCTCAAACTGGCTCCCTGAATATGACACGTGACTGTACTCAAATGGTCTCCACAGTCAGCAGATCTAAATCCATACGATTTAGATACAGTGTCCGCTGACTGGATTCATCCACTCTATTTTCTAATCTAGTGAGTTTGTGGCTTTTCTATTATTTAGTGGGATATTCTTCTGTGTAAAACTGATCATTAGCGCAGATGTGGCTCCATGTTATAAGACAGGAGCTTACATGTGAAACACTCCAAACTGTCATCCTGTAATACAACAAGAGTCACTCCTTATTAGCTCTGGAAATAATTATCTTATCAGTTTGGTCCAATTACAGGTTCAATTACTGGGTTTGTTCACTGCCTGGGGTCAATGCAATCTCCCGCGAACACCCTGGGAATTTAGAGCGGGGTATAGCAGCGAGCAGGATATTGGGTCACATGTCAGTGATTAACAACAGTGTTAATTAAAAATATGACTATTCAGGAGTCTGCACACACACCATGCGCTGTGAGGGAAAACCATGCTGCGATAGAGGTGCAAACAAGAACACAGAGGCCCATTCAGAAGCACGCAGATAACTTCTTGCATGGTTCACCAAATAAGACTTCACCAAATAGTTGAGATGTTCGATTACATGAGAGCAGCGGAGATAGATTTATACAAGGCTCCAAGCGAGACCTGTGTCTACTTTACTTCCAGTTTCTTTACTCATTGCGTAAATGTGGTTACCAAGAGACGTGTTGCTATGGGTGTGTGGGTGTAGAGCGGCAAAAGGGACCGATGCTGAAAAGACATTCAGCCCTGAGAAAAATAACAGAAAAGAAAAAATGAAAGGTATGTGAACTGCAGGAAACAGAAGGCTGGAGAGAGTTTCTGTGAATCACAAAACACAAACTGACTGTGAAAGAGATACTTGGGCAGCTGCTGAGGTGCTAAAAAAACAACTCAGTATGAACTTACCAGAGTACTTGAATAGTTACTTTTCAAAAACATACGGTGTGTGGATAAACTATGATCTATAGATTGATTTTTTAAAATAGATTTTATACTCCGGATGTGTGTAAAGTTGTAGGAATTAGCCTTGATTTTGCAAACAGTAATGCAAAACTTATCCATCAGAAACATCAGGTTTTACAAAAATAAAGGTTTCATTAACAGACAAATGATCCCGTGGATAAGGTAATATTTAGAGGATGAGGCCCACATGTTCTCAAGCTCTCAAGTGCTGTGTGGAGTTTGCATGTTCTTCCTATGTTTGCGTGGGTTCTGTCCGGGTACTATGGCTTCCTCCCACAGTCCAAAAACATGCAAATAGTAGGGTTAGGTTAATTGATCATTCTAAATCGCCCATAGGTGTGAATGTGAGTGCAAATAGTTGTCTGTATGCCTTTCTGTGTTAGCCCTGCAACAGACTGGCGAGCTGTCCAGGGTATACCCTGCCTTTCGCCCTATGGTAGCTGGGTATCAAAGGCTCCAGCCCCCCCACGACCCTGACAAGGATAAGGGGTTTACCTGTCATAGTGGATAAATAGCATTGTACTGCTGGGGCTGTTTAGGGTGGTGTTTGGGTCCAAACATCAAAACAGGACTCAATGATACATTTAACAAGGAGATGGTTGAGAGAATTGAACTACCTTCTGCCCTCACAAATTTGGTACTTTTCTCTACTTTTTAAAATAATTTTCTGGAATATAAAATAATGTTGTTTTAGTTATTAAACACCTGAGATATTTGGTGTTCAGATATACTTAGACAGACTTGATAAGGAACCTCAATAAGGTGTGCTTCTCAAAAAAGGAGGTTACAAACCAAAAATGATGGAAGCACCTGTCGCTGTCCATTGGAGGTGTTGGTAGTATTTCATAGTTGGTCCATCATTTTGGTCCAGACTTAAATATCTTCTACACTGGCACATTGTTACAGACACCACTTATCCATTCATTTCCTCAACCACCTAACCAGCTCATCCCAATTTAAGGGCTCAAGGTCAATCTAAATGGTAGAACTATGTCAAAAGCTTGATAGTGTCATACAGTTGGTACAGATTTGTCGGCTGCACATTCACGACATGAATCTTCCATTCCACCACATCCCAAAAGTGCTCCATTGAATGGAGATTTGGTGACTGTGGAGGCCATCTGAGTACAGTGAACTTGTGGTCATGTGACATGGGCATGTCTGTAATGATATTCAGGCAGACTGTGGTGTGTAAACAATGCTCTCTTGGTGCTAAGGGGCCTGAAGTGTGCTTTAAGATTTGAAGTGTTGTGCATTCATAGATGCTCTTCTGCACACCCTGGCTGTCATGAGTCCTTATTTGAGTTACTGTTGCCTTCCTATCAGCTTGATGCAGTCTGACCATTCTCCTCTGACCTCTGACATCAACAAGGTATTTTCACCCAGAGAACTGCTGCTCACTGGATATTTTCTTTTTCAGACTATTCTGTGTAAACCCTAGAGATGGTTGTGATGGAAAATACCAGTATAACAGCAGTTTCTGAAATATTCAGTTATAGTTTCCAGTGATTGCTAAGAGTCAATCACTACAGACCTCCAAACTTCATGTGGCCTTCAGATTAGTTCAACAACAGAGTGTAGAAAGCTTCATGGAATGGGTTTCCACGGTTGAGCAGCTACATTCAAAATTCCCATAAACACTCATAAACATTCCTAATATGATGGGCTCACATCATATTAAACCCTATGAATTAAGAATGAGATGTCACTCAAGCTCATATGTGTGTGAAAGCACACGGGCAAATACTTTTGGCAACATAGTGTATTAGTCAGATAATTAAATTAAAATGCTCCGAAAGGCACAAAGAATATTGAGAATATTGAGAGATTCTCTTTGATGACTGGACTTAGCAGACAGCATCAGCTACAACTGCATGTGTCCTTTCCCATCTATCAGTGAAAGTGGCTATGCCCCTAACTTTAAGCTTTAACCAAATCTGTTCTAAAAGTGGAGTCTAGGGGAGACTGACTTGTTTATGGAGGAAACTCAAGTGGTCACAAGAGGGACTGCCATTTTTGGCTCTCTTCAGTCCCAAAGGTTGCTGCTTGGCAGAACACGATTGCAGAACTTTATCAATGCAGCATGCAACATTTTAATCCATAAAAGCCACTAGTAGTGTAAACACATGAATATTTCCAGCTGAATTATTGTGCCGTAAAATACGTTAATACTTTATTAAAGCACAAGTGTACTACAGTAAATATATTTAGGTACGTCCCAACACTGCCCACGGGATCCATTACATGTGCTCACAAACAGTAAACCTAAACCTAAAATAGATAAAAATCCCTCTGGCCAGTAAAAGCACAACAAACCTCTAATGTCCACAAGAATCGGGCCATTAAGAGACCACAATATTGCAATTATTTTTTTCTGAGCCTGATTTTTAATAGGCATTTCTGATTTAGTGTTACAATAATACAAATATAATAATAACATCCTGTAAAAGGCTTGCCTATAACCTGCTAACTATTTCCTAGCTTGTTAACCCCCACAGAGGTCTTGTTTGTGAGTTAATGTATTTTTGGAGCGCTATAGATTGCTGATAGTAATTGACCCCATCCATTCACGAATCAGTCCAGAATGAATGCGTCTGTACAGCATAACACAGGGAGGGATAAAAAAAAAGAAAGAAGAAGTTATGTGAGAATAGTTATTTGATTGGTATCAAAACACTGGGACAATAGAGATGTATTTTGAGCTGCTCTGCACAAGGACAGGGATTGAAAGGAGGAAGGGTGGACCGAGACTAAGAAAAGAACAGAGTGCATTCAATCTGCTCCTTCCTCACTCCCAACCCACTCTCTGCTTTTGTTATGCAACAACTCGATCTATAGGCACATCTCCAACATACGTCTGGGTCAGATACATAAAAATGAACTCTTCAGCTGACACCAGATGTGAAAAGCGTCCATGTATGATGTCCGCCATCTTTGTCTTTTTTGCCCGGCTTTATCTGCACTTGACCTTTTGCCTGAAACCCCCCCCCCCAAAAAAAAAAAATGACTGAGAGGTAATCGAGAGGAGCAGGACACAGAGGAGCGAGGGGAAGGCAGAGGGGGAGTCTCAATGAAAGCTCTGCTGCTCGGAGGTCTCTCGTGATGTAACAAATCTACATCATGTCGCCATGGCAACCCCGCATCAGCACCAACTGGCTGTGGGGAGGAAGAGCCAGTGTCTGTGCTGGTATGTTACAGTACGGTACCCTGGGAGAAAAAGTCTCTGTATCTGTCCAGAAAAAATAAAGAGCCATGGGTACAAATTTCTTTATGATAAGGGTAGCTTTCCATTCATTATATAAATGCCAATAATAAACATTGCATGGCAACTAAATGAATACGCGCTAGTGACTATTTTCAAATGGATTAAAACTGTCCGCAGGCTTTGCTTGAATTCAAAGGTTTCACCTTGAAAACTGTATAGAGCATTTAAAATATTCAGATCCTATCATTGAGCAAAGGCACACATTCAGCCTCATTCAGTATAATAAAGCCTCTCATGGCAGACTCCATCCTCAATAGAAACATCAGAGCTATTCACTGAATTATTGTCCCCATGTTCTCCTGTGAGTCTAAGTATAATCCAGGGACCTTGAGGAGATAAAACTCGAATACAAACAAAGAGCCACTAGTGAAAAACTTCTGCCCCCTGCTCAGTGCCCTGGCTGCTAAAAATAAACCAGATATTGAAAAGGGAAGAGAAAAGGCACAAGGCTACTGGCTCACAAAGCCAAACTGAGAGAAGGAGGCAGGCACTGATGGAGGCGAGGAGCAGGAGTGTGTGGGGGGAGGGAGGTGTATGTGGGTGCTTGTGCTTCATTTTCACAGGTTGAATCTGTCTGTCAGCTTCAAATCCAACAGAGTGACATGCAGTCCAAAAGTGTTGAATTGCGATGGTGGCAGACAAGTTCAAAATTACCAGAGTTCTTCCACTCTAAACCGGACTCAGTTTGTCTGCTTTCACAGAGTCACTGCTGATTTACTTTGAGGACCATGATAAGAAAATTGTCCCGGCATGCAGTGCGCATGGTCCCTGGGCAGTGATTTTCAGCATGAAGGTAACAAGATAAACAGGAAAATGTGAACACATAAACATAAGTGTGCTTGTTTCTTCACATAAAATCACTCTATGGTTATACAGATAAGAACTGGTAAACATTTGTAACTGAAGGTTGATGAAAATTTTGAAGTCTAAACACACCCGCTAACCTGGCCAGCACTGGGAGGAGCACTCAAACAACCTCCTACATAAGAATGGAATAGATGCTTCACACATGGGGAGGTAAAGCGAGTTGTCTGTTAATTAGAAGGTTGGTAGTTTGATCCCCACCATCACCAAAGGCATCAGAATGAGATCCAAATCACCACCAATGTGGTTTGGGCATCAGAGTTTGATAGCTTTGTGCAGTGTCTTAGCTGCTCCTAGGACTGCAATCTCCTAATAAACAGTTACCTCACAGAGCTTTATAATGTGAAGTAAAGACCCTACAATATTAGAGAAAAAACCCCATCAACCAGATAACTCCCCTAAGAATAAGCACTTAGCGCGAGTGGGAAAGAAAAACCCTCGGTGAGTGAAGAAGAAACAATTAGTGCATCATGGGAAGTCCCCAACAGCCTAGGTTTATTGCAAAGTAATCAAGACAGTCATGTCTGTCTCATGAATCCAAACTGGGAGCTGGTTTCACAGAAGAGGGGTCTGAAAGCTGAAGGCTCTGCCTCCCATTCTACGTTTAAATGTTCTAGGAACCACAAGTAAACCCGCAGTCTAAGAGCCAAGAGCTCTATTAGGGTGATATGGTAATATGAGGTCATTAAGCTAAGATCAGGCCTGATTATTCAAGACCTTGAAAGTGAGGAGAAGGATTTGAATACAAGAGACCTCAGGTGTTGTACCTGGAAGGGGAGGGATTACTGGAGGGGTTACAGCTCACAATGATCCCAGTACCAAAGGTACCACTTTGGACTTTCCACATCTTTCCACACCTTTGTAGGTATCTATATTTGGATGATTCCTAATCAGAAAGGTGAAAATAAAGAATCACTATGCAAATTAAAGAAAGCATATTTCCATTTACTGTCTAAACAGAAGATTGCATGATGTTTTTATATTTCCTGCTAATTGGCTTCTACATTTTAATGGTAATTTTCAGAACTCGTAATCTTTACAAGTGCCCTAAGTCAGTTACTTCAACACGAAGAGCACAGAAACCATATTACAGGAGGACTCTGGCTAAAACTAATTTGTCAGATTCCTGTGAAAAAAAACACACCAAAGAAACAAGCTGTAACAACAGATTTGTGATAAAAATCAAGTGAGCAGATGAAGCTGACTGTGCAAATGTGCTCCACAGACTCCTGCCTCTGTGGCTTGTCTGTTGTACGTGACTCCATTCACATTCACATGAGAGCAGAGGGAAATTTACCTCCACTTTCTAGACTTCAGGAAGTGATTACAGCTTCAGCTCCCAGTGTTCCCAGTTGTCTCTCTGTACCTCTAAATTTTCCAAAATGTTTTCTCTCTCAGCTGTTACTCTTTACTCCTCATCCTCTCCCGCTCCAATGTAGGAGTGGGAGGTGTTGCTAGGCGACAGATTAGCTCCTTCTTTTCAAGAAAAAGAGTGCAGACCTTGACTCTCTGGGTGTACAAATTAAACAGAAAAAGAAAAGACAGACTTAGAGAGAAAAGGACAAGTATCATTCACTTCTGGCATGACAGCCACACTCTTTGTTTACCGTGAAAATATTTTCCATACAACAACCCCCCCCCCAAATCTCCTCATCTACATCCTGAAGTGGTCCAAAAATAACCCACTTATTTATAGCTGCATTTACATCTGAGATAAAAACAAGGCATCTCTCACTGTCTCTAATAAACTTTCACACTAGGCTATGATGGAGCTGTTGTGCTGATGATCTGTCCACTCTGTTCCCTGTGATGCGATGACTAAGGTTGTGGAGGAACAGGCTGCTCAGCCCTCATCCGCAGTTTTACGCTCTGCCAACAGCCAAAGCTGTGAAAGTCACACCTGTTGTTGAAAAAGTGTGTGCACAGAGAGAGCCAGAATACTCCTGCCCTTTGAACATCTGCTCAGTGTGTGTGTGTGTGTGTGTGTGTGTGTGTGTGTGTGGAGAGGACAGTGACAGAGAGTACGCACTGATCAATGAGTGCGTGTGTGCACATTTGCGAGCGTATGAGTGGGTGAGTGACAGCATGAATATGAGTGACAACAAGTGAGTGAACAGAGTTTTTTTTTTTTAAGCAAATGCTGAAGCACATTTTGTTAAACACTGCTAGGGCACTGAAAAGGATTCACACCCTGATGTTACACTAAGCAGCACTGAACTTAATTAATCACACAGAACTATTAAAGTCACTTTAACAATATGCTCATCACTACCGCCAAAATAAGATACTTTTTTTTAATCACTGCTGGTGACATTTTTTCCCAGTGCTGCACATTCAAAAATTGCACACGGCAACACTTCACTTGTTTGGAGGCATGTTTCTTGACAGCTGATGAATATCTGGTTCTTTAGCTGTTAAGTGCTATGAAAATAGTGATGTTTTTAAATAGCACTGATCTAAATCACAGCTACAAAGCAAACCACAAAAGCAGGTAATTAATGGAGTAAAATACAATTATATAAACAGGAACAATGTTCTCCACTGTGAACATATTTTAACATTATTCAAGACCATTTTTAAAAGGTTAAAAAAAAATGTAAATGTAAACTCCAAGGTGCATCAGTTTAAGGCAGCGCCATGCAAACCTCAAGTGCAACGTCAACAAAAATTAAGAATAACATTAAATAAGATTTAAAAGTTATTTTTAAAAAGTCCGATATTTCTTTCTTCTTTTTAAGGAAGCCCTCAGATACAAATAAATAAAAAGTAATTCCAAAGACGATTCTGATTGCAAGCTAGGATTCTGGGAGATTTACATTCATCAGCCAGTTCATAAAGTACACCTTGCTTGTACCGGTTGGGACCCCCTTTGTCTTACAGAGCTGCCTTAATTCTTCATAGGACAGGTTCAAGAAAGTGCTGGAAATATTCCTCAGGTTTGACATGATAACATCACACAGTTGCTGCAGATTTGTCACCTGGATGTCCATAATCTTCCACATCTCTAGTGTTTAAATGAAGCTAATTTGGTGGGGGCCAAAATGTGCCACGTAAATATCCACCACCACCACCACCAACAAGAACTAAACTGTTAATTTAAGGTAGGATGGATCCATGTTTTCATTTTATGTCAAATTCTGATCCTACGATCCCAGTGCTGCAGCAGACAGAAACTTTGACTCATTAGACCTGGCGATGTTTTTCCAATCTTCTATTGTCAAATTCAGGTAAACGCTAGCCTCAGTTTCGTGTTCTTAGCTGATAGGAGTGGCACTTGATGTGGCTTTCTGCTGCTGTAACGTGTTGCACATTCAGAGATGCTCTTCTGCATACTTTGGTTGAAACAAATGGTTATTTAAATTAGTGTTACCTTACTATAAATCTAGAAGCAGTCTGACTATTCTCCTCTGACCTCTAGAATCAACAAGGCATAGGTTTTTGGCCAAATGAAGGATTATTTGTGTACAACCAATGCAGATGTTCGTGCATGAAGTTGTGCTTAGATTCCCGAATGGTTAAAGAGTTTGCTTGAACAGAAAAGACAGCACCAAGAAGTGGAAGAAGAAGAAAACCAAAGATTTGAAAAAGCATGCATTAGAAGACAAAAAGTGTCTGGAGAGGACAGTTTTCATTGTTTTTAGCCCTCATTTTCACTGCAGATGAATTCTTTGTATACGACAAATTCAGTCTTCTTGTGACAAAACTAAAGGACAAACATCAGCAAACAAACAAAATAAGAGCAGCCCACAGACTAGTTGTTCCTCATATTTTTGACACTGCCCCCTGCTGACAGTACACAGCTACAACCTAAAGACAACGGCCTAGATTGCTGAGTGTAGTACTTGAGGAGGAACCCTGGTAGCAAATGCTCCGTCTCCTTTATTCTGTAAGTGGATGTGGGAACAGTTGGCAAGGCTGAAGATTTCAACCTGGTCACTGGCTGGCGCTGACAGCAGTTCCATATTCTGGACACAGGACATGAGTGAATAGCTTTTTGGTTGAAAACAGCTGCCTGCATTGCATGAAAATAACCAAAACAGTAAAGCTAAATAATGTGAAGTCAAAATGAGCTGCAGACTCTTGGAGATAATGTGACACACTGTAATGTAAAGTGATAAAAAAGTGATAAAACTTTCTTTTTTTTCTTTCTTTTTTGTTTATTTACAGGCCTGCAAATGTCCAGAAATCATGCAATCAACTTAACAAGTGATAAATATGTAGAGATATATTATCTGTTTTTCACATTTATTATGGATCATTAGCTGATCATGCTAAAGCAACACATTAATTACTCTTTGTCTCTGTCTTTTTTCACGGTTTTATCTATTTGCCACATATGAGCAGAGATTAGATGAACTGATAACTGTCTTGATAAACTGCCTTTTTTTTCTCCCACAAATAGAGGACTGAGTTTAAAAAAAAAGTGATTTAATGAACAAATTCATGAGCACTCAAGTGAAGATGTGAGAGAGAGGGGACGTGAGTGAATGAATGAGTGAGTGAGCATCTGAGTTAATGCGGGCTGGATGAGTGGTTGCACTAAAGAGGGTTTTAAGTCTAAATGAGCCTACACATGAATATCGAGACAAACAAAAGTTTCTAGCACAAAGACACCACACTAATTGGATTCACTTGAGTCCATTTGCTGTCAGGGAGACGAGGCATTCATCCCTTCGACCCCTTGTTCTTCATCCATCCACCTCTCCTCAGCCACCCACCAGTGATACCAACACAGCCTCATCTCATAATGCCAGAGATTCTCATGACAACCACAACAATAGCAGCGGTTGAGACAAAACAGTGTGTGGGTCACCGGGACAGCTTAAGTACCTGCGAGACTCCTGGCTGGAGAAAAACAAACAGTTTTGAGTGTTTTTGTTCTGGGAGCTCCTGAATAAAGATGTGTGCTATTTTTTCCCCGCACAGAAACGCTGCCAGCAATGTTTTTTTTCTGTTTTGTTTTTAAGGCATCTCTGAAAACACTACATCTTGAAGAAAGTGACGTGTGCTTGGTCACAGATCCCAAGAAAACAAGATTCACGTGTGCAGCAGCAGTGACAGGTGCGCTCTGTTCAGAGAAAAGAAATCAGTGAGTAACAGTCAACACTGTCAGCCAATCACATACAGTTGGGTTAATACATTTTTGGTCAATGACAGACTTTTACACTTAATTGAAGGGGTTTAACTCAAAATGTTGACATTTCTGTTTAGGAATTACAGGCATTTTTATACACAGATCAGAGGATTAAAAATAATTTAAAATAACTGACCAAAAAGCAGTTTCATGTTCCTTTGTTAATCACATGAATTGATCTGAATCATCTGTCAAACATGGTGGAGGCAGTCACTAGTGTTTACTGCTGATGTAAGATAAGATAAGATAGACTTTATTAATCTCACGAATGAGAAACTCGGTGTTGCAACAGCTCAAGTTACAGGTAGGTACAAGGGGGGTAGAAAAAGGTGCACAATCTTCAAGAGTAGGCACAATATACAATATAAAATACCATAATTATAATAAAAAATAAAATATTAAGTGTCAGGAAGACACGAAGTACAAGGTAAAAGTGCAAGTACTATTTCAAGTGCAAGTACTACTTCAAGTGCAAGTACTACTTCAAATTATCGTTGTACAGCCTGACTGCAGTGGGGATGAAGGAGCTGCGGTAGCGCTCCTTCCTGCACAGAGGGAGTCTCAGTCTCTGACTAAAGGAGCTACTCAAGTCCTCTATAGTCTGATGCAG